>ML813300.1:20097-41425 GCA_009831015.1 Picea engelmannii | reverse complement strand
AAATAATGTAACTGCAAAGTGTATTCTTATTATTATTTGATATATTATTCATTGGATCAATCCCCATTGTGGATTGATCATGTCGGTTATTGTAAAAGGACCAAATCCCCTTTTGTGGATTGGTCATAATGTAATTGTAATAGACAAAAAATGAAGTCGGCCCCATAATATAATAAAGTTGGTTATAACCACCCAGTTTGAGAAGTCGGACCTGCTAGTGAAGAGACACTTCACACGTGCCAGATTTGTATAAATAAGGAGGTTAGCGCCTCACTTAGACACACACCTCACTTGCTCATTAAGAGACAAGTTTTAGAATTGCAGTTGGAGAAGAGAAAGAGAGAGAGAGTGGCGCATCTTTGGGAGCAGATCATTTGTATTAGCTTGAGTTATCTCTTGGCATTGTATTGGCTATCTATAATAAGGAAGTTTTGCTGGGTTTTCTTCCCCTGGAGGGTTTCCCAAGATAAATGTTGTGTCTCTTGTGATTGTGTATTTCTCAGTGATCTTGTGTTATGCTATTGTTATCTATTGAAATGAAAAGAACTATAATAATGGCTTAAACATTAACATGGTATCAGAGCCAAGCTGAAGGAAGCATCTTTCACAAGAGTGAAAAACGTCACTGTTATCGTAGATGCAAATTAGGGATTTTTTATGGTGAAGATTTTCAGCCCTAAAACCACCTAGAAAAGTGTGCCCTCCCCCAAGGATTACGTTGGCACTCTCAGCGCACCTTTTCAGTGGCTAGATCTCCTGGAAATTGAAACCCTAGTTTCATAAAGTACCAGAAGTACCAGAAAACCAGTGTACCAGAAGTACCAGAAGCACCAGAGGTACCAGAAAACCAGAAGTACCAGAGGTACCAAAAAACCAGAAGCACCAGTCCAGAAATCCGTAGATCAAGTTTGGAGGAGCAAAAGTTGGATTTTCTCAGATCCAAACACACCAAGCTACTCGCCTCAGCCAAGCGCACCTCTTGGTAAGTTCAGAATTTGATTTTGAATATTTTTATTTTTCGGTCATTTTCCTAGCTCCAGGTAAAAGATGTCTGGAAGCACTAAGCTTGTTGAGAAGCTAGAAGGTGTGGAAAACTTTTGTGCCTGGAATTATAGTATTGGACTCATTCTTGAAGAGAATGACCTAGCAAAATTCATTGAGGGAGAATTTCTGGAACACAACGATGCTGTAGAAAAAGACAAGCATCAAAAGGACACAATCAGGGCCAAAAGAATCATTGTAGATTCAATCAAATACCACCTGATTCCTTATGTGTCATATAATAAGACTCTAAAATAAATGTTTGATGCCTTGACTAGACTGTATGAAGGAAAGAACATAAACCAGAAGATGAATCTAAAAACTCAACTGAAGAATACAAAGATGCAGAAAGGAGAAACAATTCAAGAATATTTCTTCAGAATCTCAGAATTCAACGAACATTTAGAAGCGATTGGAGATACCATAGACGAAGACGAATTCATAATGATGGCCCTATATGGTCTCACAATACCTTGGGATGCATTCATCCAAACGATATGTGCTAGAACAGAGAAACTGAAGTTTGATAGTCTATAGGAAGAATGCATCCAAGAAGAAACAAGAGTAGCTAACCATGAAGCCCTACTAGCAAGAGATGATGATCAAGCCCTAGATACTCATACCAAAAGAGGAAGGAAGAAACCATAATTCCAAAAGGAGACTCATAAAGAGCCTCAACCACCAAAAAAATTCAATAATAAAGAATCTCATCTAAGGAGATTTCAGAAGGAAGGATTGTTATCACTGAAATTTCGTCAGCACATGGTTACAAGAAATCAGCATCGTCAAACAGTAATGAAGTCATTCATGGCCAATAAATTAATCTCACAGCATTCAAAAAGGGAAAAAAACTATACAAAGTAGTAAAAAATTGAAGGGCACCTTGCAGACATTGGGCGCGCGCGCGCATGCGCGTAAGAGGAACGTGAATAGCGCACATAGGCGCACGATGCGCGACTGATAGCTCAAAAAGCCGCGCACCTGCTAAACGACGCATTTCTTGAAATGGTCAGCTTCCCAACCACTTATGGATCAGCTCCCAAGCCGATTTTACCCTCAAATCTGAGCTGAATCCGAATGGTGGACTGGTCAAAGACCTAATAATGCCCTAAATGGCCTCTCTTTACACTACAAAGCAGTTCAACAAAAGCCCAAAGCAATGCTATAAAAAGCCATGAATGCACCTCATTTTCTCAAGGAATTTCAAGTAATGTTATGCTGCCTATATTGTTTTAAGGACTCAATCCTTGACAAGAGCACTTTGGAACCATTTCATTGAGAAATACACCTCTCCATTGAGTGGACTTGCAAGGAGTTCTTTCATCACCATTTTCATTTTTCTTGTTGTAAGGAGAGCAAGCTTGTGAGGGTCCAAGAGCCTTCCCTTGGAGGAAGAAGGGACTCACAGTTCCCTTTCTTCTTGGTGCTTTGGATTTCATCAATAGATCAACCTAAAAACATTGGTGACATGGGTCTTTTTGTGTTTGTTATCTCTATGTCCTTATGCTTATGATTTTCTTTTGTATTAGTTTAATTCTTGCTTATAGTTTTGTTTTTCTTTCTCTAACTCTTTCCTCTACAACTGTCATGCTCAGCAAGACCCAACTGGGCATGTAAGCACCTCTTATTTTCTCACCAAGGTGATGAAAAGGGTGCAATAGATTGGCGACTCCACTGGGGAAAGGTATCAAATTCCTACCTCATTTGGGTTTATTTTGCTCTTCTTTTAGTTTGTTTAACTTGCAGGTGCACAAACCGGCCTCAGCCGACCTACTAACCAGTCAATTAATAGGAGAATTGAGAGAAATCCATCCGGATTTTATTTCTCGGCCGTTTGTTACAGGTGCGTGGGTATTCTACCCCACAGACGCGCATCGTGCAAGCATGCGCTTAAGCAACAACCCTTCTCTGCGTGCATGTGCTTTCTGACTCATCTCTATTCACGCACCTGCGCACTGTGCGCCTCTCTTTACACTAGGGGCCGCACATTTGAACAAAATTCCACATTGTAAGTTCTTGGGATGTGGGGAAGGTCGTCTTCCTTCTCAAAAATGATGTCAAAAATGTTTTAAAGCCACATTACACTTAGTCCCCTCATCATATAAAGGGGTTATTCTAAAACACACATAGGCACTTAGGAGGATAAAAATCAATTTCCCTTCTTTGCTTTTTGCCACATGGATGGCTTGTTTTGACTTACAAACATAAGTGGACAATCATATTTCATCACATCTAACTCACATTTGGGACTAGAAATTGAAGTAACATTCATTGAGTATGCTCTTCTCTCGCGCCTCCAAGCAATCTTGAGAATCAGAAAAAGATTGTGAAAACAATCTCATCTCCCTTAACAAAGTTTTAAACCTTTAGGAGAGGACAACCGCCCTTCTTGGGACCCCTCTTAGTTTTATTTTTAAAACACATTTTGACTTGTAACGGGCCCATACATGCCCACATGCTACAAACATAGAATAGTGGTTGAAATTTTTCTTTCTTAGATCAAAACACTAGGAGAGTTTAAAGGTTTGTAATGGGCCCATACATGCCCACATGTTCAATCTAGGATAGTTTCAAGCTTTTCCTATAATACATCACAATAGGGAGTTAAAGGATAGTAATGGACCCACATGTCCACATGCTAGCTTGTTAGTGCTTTTGAATTCCGCAAGGTTGTACCAATGACACTTAGTTAATTAGGTAATCAAACTCTTGTAAGGACCATGCGAAGTCCACATGCAGCAAGGTGACATCTAATTCACTAAAAATTGGCACACTTTCACTCACACACAAAATTCACCCATCACTCACATAGCTTCTTCTTGAAACGTGGAGGTCTAAGTAAGTTTCCTCCAAAGGGATTCCGAAAATACCCCATCTTTTCTTGACAGGAATATCCACTCCCACGTTTAATCAAACGAGGTTTGGTCTCACCCCCAGCCTCACAAAACAACTACATCTAAAAATTTTCTAAAAACTCACTAAGTTTTCCTCCACAGGAGGTGCCAAAAGAATTTTCTTAGTCTAGGTAGGATTTCGGGGATAGGCATCCAAATAACTTCCCGTTATCTGGTTCTCACATTGTCAAAACATAGAGGTTGTCAAATAGGGAACTTCAAATCCTCCAAGTCAAGTGTTCCAATCACCATAATGCAGGGAGATACCCATGAAGGGTTGAAGGCCGAGGTCTGGTTGTTCTATGCATCCCCCCTTAAGGCACCCACCTCTTGGACGGGATCTAGCCCGTGACCCATTTCTTAGGCCGAAATCTAAATGTTGCACTTTGACCGAGGTACCTAGTGACCAACTTTAGGACATCTACCCAGGTGGCAATTGTGGGCTGCAATTGCACCTTGACTGGATTTTGTGTGGCTATTGGGAAATATCGCCAGCTCTTTCAGGATATGCCCCCTTTACCCCTCATTATAACCAATTATTTCATCCTTCACTAGTTTCTCTTCCGGTGACTTCAGACCCCACTGTTGAGGACTATTGGAAGGTCCAATGCTATTTGAGAGGAAGGACGTTACGTCTTCTAGGACACAAGCATTTGCTTTCTTTTGATTCCCCCACGCGGACAAACCCCTCTTACCTACATATATATTCTTCTTTCACATTCTACGTATGATTCACATCTGATTACAGTTTGATTTGGATATATATATGGTGTAAACATTCACAGCAAAGACTCTTGTTTCTATATTACTCTCATCACGTTTTTGACATTCACACAATTAGTCGGACATCATAGGGGAACCATAGAACCCCCGTCGTTCATGATGCTTGCTTAACCTCCCTCCTATCTTAGGGGGAGTATCTGGTCATACCTGCTCATCGATACCTCCTTCACACACTCCTGTGAGTGCTACTATCTTAGGATCAACTTTTCTTGGTTCTACATTACTTGGGTCAACTTCCCAAGGTCATTCATTCACTTGCTCTCCTTTACACAAAAGTGGGGGACCCACTTCCTCTCAAGGAGGTAGCACCAACCCTCCTAGTCCCCATCAAGGGTCAGGTTCACAACACACTATGGCTGGAGCTAACCCTCCCCCCCCACTACAGATGCCATATTTGGCCTCTCTCAACATACCAGATCTCACTAAACTCACCAATGATCCTATATTGCATGACGCCACATGGCCTGCAATGCCAACCAAACTACCTTCAGACATACCAAAGTTTGAAGGAAAGGCAGGGGATGATCCTGCCAACCATGTCATGACCTTCCACCTATGGTTCTCCTCCAACAGCATTATGGATGATTCCATCAGACTACGATTATTTCAACACACACTCACTGGCCCATCAGCTAAATGGTATGTTGAAGAAAAATCGGGGTCCCACACAACCTTTGAGTCATTGGCCAAAGCATTCTTGACCTTCTTCCAATTACCCATCCACCACACAATGGTCTAGAACTACTTTCTAACTTCAAACAAACCTCAACCACACACATCGCTAACCACATTCACGAGTGGCGTAGGCGACGTAGTTTGTGTAAAGAAGAAACCACCAAGCAACAGTGTCTTGACTGGTTTCTTAGATCACTTGTCTCTCTCCTTGGAAAGGATGTAGCTTCCACCTTTCCGCAATCTGAAGAGGAAGACATCAGTAAGGCCCAACATTATGACCTCATCTACGCACAGTCAGGGTAATTATACATGGTACTTCCTGATCTTCCAAAACCTGTGCCATTTGGCCAAGACAAACCTGGGATGTCTCACTCAGCAGACAGACTAATAGGTGCCACCACACACCATGGTCCACAACCCCAACCAACACCGATGTATGGAACACCTCAATACCCGTCGGCATATGGGGGCACTTCTTATTACCCCCCACCCCCTTATCAACAACCATACCCTGTTTCTATAACTCCACCCATTAGTGGACCACCACCGACACCTCCCTTACATCCACCTATTCCCACAAACAGTGGTACTCCCTCAACATCAACTTATAGTACTAGTGAAAGCACTACTCCTTCCTATGTACCTTATGGATCAGTACCACCACAAAATACGTATTTCCCATTTCCTGGTCCTCCACAACCCATGGCTCGCCCACATCCACACGCGGGGGTAAATTTTGTTCAACCCTCTGCTGCTCAACAATACCAAAATTTTGAACAGTTAAACACAACTAACCCAACTCATCCATCGAACAATGCCAAGAAAAAAGGACAGAACAGGAATAACAACAACCCAGGCCAAGGTGAGAATCAACCCCGACAACACTAGCCAATTGGGGGCAACCAGAACCAAGGGAACCAAAACCCCCAAGGGGGCAATAATACCAACAAACGCCAAGGGAAGAATAATGTTAAAACCATCTTCCCTTGTGCCCTTTGTGGTGAGTTCGGTCATTACACTCGCCATTGCCCCCAGATCGCTGATTTCAAATGGTTAAAAGACTTTGGGATCCTCCCCCCTTCTCCTGCACAACCTTTCCCTCAGCAGGCACCACAACAATACGCGCAACAACCCCCTCCCGCCGTGCTGCAAAATCCTATCCCACATCAAGGTGTGATAAACACCCAACAGGACACACAACATCCCCCACCTCAGGTGGGCCAATACCACAACCCCAACAATCCAGCAGAGCTAACAATTCTCCTCACCAGTGAGGAAGAAATCCTTCTGCAAACGCGTAATCGTCAGTACCATACACCCGCTGAGTCTACTCCCATCCCTCCAGAGAAAAACCCTACACCAACGGGACCCCCGTTGGTGATCCCTCGCCCTTTCGCTGAACCACCACTACGCATCCCTCGCATCCCTCGCATCCCCTTCCTTGAACCACCACCACAGGCTAGGGCAGCTCATAATTATATCTTGGTCGATGACTTAGTGCAATCCCCGGCTGCCATGTCAGTCTTGGAAGTCCTCCAGACTTGTCCCACTCAGCGGAAATCACTACTTTCCGCCTTGGGGGCAGTCAACCCTGCCGATACTCAACTTATCACCTTTGATCTTGATAGAAGTGAACCTCGTCTTCCCGCCCTGATCGCTTTTCAAATATTAGTGAAAATACGAAACATCACAATTCATCGGTGTATCATCAATGAAGGTGCATCTACGTGCATCATGTCCAAAAACCGTATGGCAGAAACTTGGTTCCCCGTAACTCATTCCCTCCGCCATCACATTACGAGCTTATGATGGACGACCATCATCTCCTGAAGGACTCTTTCAAAATGTCCCCATTGAACTCGGGGGAAAAACTATTCTCATTGACATAGAAGTTATCGACGCTCCGCTTGATTACAATATCTTGTTCGGTCGTAGCTACATGTACACTATGAAGGAAGTGGCATCCTTCATCTATTGGACAATGATGTTCTCCCACAACGGGAAGATCATGACCATCGACCAAGTCTCACATTACGAGCCTAACCCATCTGCCAACCTCGATAACATTCTTCCTCTCATCCACACCAACCAAGACGCATATCCACCCGTCAAGATGGGTCCTGGAATTTTTAAAGATCCATCCTTGTTAGGAACATACCATGGAGCACCACTACTCCTTCATCCTGCTAATCAAGTATGCATCATCTCATCTAATGGAACTCACACAGAGGATGCTAATCCTCCTCAGGAGGCTTCAGTCATTCCTGACGTCTCAATAGTCATAGAACCACTCCCACCAGAGCCTCCTGCACAGTCGTCGACCCCAAACGTCCATGAATCCACATCCCCTCAAGGGAATAGTCTCGTCTGGGAGACAGTTCCCCAACCCCTCACTCAAATTCCCTTATTTTACCCTCCACCGGGTATCGAAGATTTTTAGGTAGCCGCAACGCTCACACTACCCAATATGGTGTTAGCAATCCTAGTCTGGTATTTACATCCACCTGAGATGGTCCCTCGACCATCCCTTCCCCCATAGGAAGGCCTCCCCATGACGATTCCCTTCCTTACCCCCATTATCCCCATACTCCCTAACCTCCCTACTACAGCTGGGGGCAGGAGAAAGAAGAAGGAGCCCACCGCCCCACTTCCTCCGCACATCCCACCACCTTGTGCACTATGTGAGAAGGAGGGACACCAAACCAACAACTGTCCATCACTACCTGAATTACAGAATTTGATTCCCCTCAATCCAACCCCCACAACACCCGCCACTACTGCTAGTCCCACCACTATCACCCACCCTTCCATTAGTAAAGGGTTGCAGACCAAATATGCTTGTGCTATATGTTCAGAGTATGGCCATTACACCCATCATTGCTCAACACTGCCACGCTTTCGACAGACATTAGCGGCTGTATGCTAGAACTTCCAGAACAACCCCAGTCCTGCTAAGTCCTCGTCAACAAATATCACTGACATTCGCTATGTCACCACTTCAGTCAATGAACGTATGAGATGCCCTTGCTCTCTCTGTGATTCATTAGATCATTTTACATACTAGTGTCTTATGATCCTTGAATATAGGCAACATCAATTGGCTCTGCTTCACCAACCCGCCGAAGCGATCATTGACATTACCTCGTCACTCGAGGATCTTCATGTCATTTCTCCTAAGCCCGAGGCACTCCCAACGCCTCCATGGTTCTTAGATGACATCTCTGAGGATTTACCCCGCAACCCCCCCAACTCTCTCGTTCGTTTCCCTACAGACACTCTCCACCCCACCACCACGGGTACCCCTCAATACTTCAATATATGGTTTATGTCGAGTGAACCCTCACCCTCTCCCCGCATTGCTCCCTCTGCTTCTCCATCAGGGGGCAACCATACTGTCACCGAGATCACTCCTCACGACCCCTTGTATTCCCACCATTTCCAATGCGACGAGGAAATACTGGAAGCGCTAAACCACCCAGATTCTCCCTGGAACGCACTACATCACCGTGCACTCTCCTCTCCACAGGAAGCCCTCAAGCCTCCTAACCAAAACCCCATTTACGCGGTCGAAACCAAAGATTTTATCCCCTCCAGGCCCATAGATTGGTTCAACAATACCATTCCTGCCTCTGATTATTTTGAAGAAGGTAATATGGCCAACATTTCCCCCACCATCAAAATCAACATTTCCATCAAAAATGACATCGTCGAAGAAATCATCATTGGAGCTGCTTGCACTCCTCAGGAAATCACCGCATACAAAGCCCTCTTCCAGGAATATAGGGATATTTTCGCATGGTCATACACAGAAATTCCTGGCCTCGATCCCTCTATTGTCGAACATCGCATCAACACCTGGCCTGACATCACACCAGTTTGCCAGAAACAGCGACCGCTACACCCATCCAAAGTTGCGGCTATCAAAGCCAAAATTGACAAATTACGCGCTGTCGGTTTTATTTATCCCATCCCTTATACTTCATGGGTTTCCAACCCTGTACCCATCGACAAAAAATAGGGCACTATCCATGTTTGCATAGACTTTTGCGATCTCAATAACGCATGTCCCAAAGACAACTTTCCAACGCCTTTTATCAATCAAATTATCGACGACTGTGCCGACCACGAGGCTCTCTCCTTTATGGACGGATTCTCTGGCTATAACCAAATTCAAATCCACCCAGCCGATCAGTGTAAAACCTCATTCAATACCCCATGGGGTACCTTTGCATATCGTGTCATGCCTTTCGGCTTAAAAAACGCCGGCACAACTTTCCAGCGGGCGATGACATACATCTTCCACAATCTGGCTAACATCATCCTCGCCTACTTGGACGACCTCACAGCTCGATCCAAGAAATGCACCTAGCATCTCGATGATTTACACATCATCTTTGAACGGTGTCGTCAGTACAACATCCGCTTGAATCCTCTCAAGTGTGCTTTCTGCGTCACCGCAGGGCGCCTCCTCGGTTTTATTGTTTCCCAAAACGGTATTACCATGGACCCCCTCAAAGTCCAAGCTATCACCGAAATTCCACCTCCCCGAAATTTATGCCAACTTCAGAGTCTACAGGGCAAAGATAACTTTCTTAGACGCTTTGTTCCCGATTACACCATACGCGCACACGGTTTCCTCTGCTTACTACGTCACAACATCCCTTTTCATTGGGATGACTATGCCCAACAGTCATTTGACGATCTTAAAGCAGCGCTTTCAAATGCACCTTTAATTAGTGCACCTGACTATAATCACGACTACATCCTCTATGTATCAGCATCAGCTGTATCAGTAGCCGGCGTCCTCGTCCAGCTCGGAGATGAAAATCGTGAACACATCATTTAATACGTTAGTAAGAACCTCTCAGGACCACCCTTGAAGTATAAACACGAAGAGAAACTTGCTCTTGCAGTTGTCCTTGCAGTCCAGAAACTGCACCATTACATTCTGCTTCGCACCACAAAGGTCGTCGCAGATTCCAACCCTATGCAATACTTGCTCAGCCGTCGACAAGTTAATGGCAAGTTCGCTCGATGGATCATTATCCTTCAGGAGTACGACCTCGAGTTATCAACACCTAAGAGTAAGAAGGCCCTCATTCTCGCCGAACTTGTCACGACCCTCCCCTCTGACACCACCAGTGCCCCCGTCAATATCAACTTTCCTGACAAACATCTCTTTTACATCACTTCATATGATCCTTGGTATGGCAACCTTCTCGTCTACCTACGAACTCAAAATTCCAGTAACCATATATCACGAGATGATCATTGACGTATTCTCCATCATGCCCCCCGCTATCTCCTCATCAGAGACATCCTATACCAGCGGGGCATCAACACCATTCTTCATCGATGCCTGACTATTGACGAGGCCGACAGAGTCTTAAATGACTTCCACAGCGGCGCATGTGGGGGCCATCTTTCGGGAATGTCCACTGCTCAAAAGATTATCCGAGCAGGTTACTTTTGGCCTACACTGTTTCATTATTGCATTCATGTCGTGAAACGATGTGAGCAATGTCAGTTCTATGCCAACAAAGCCCGAGCTCCACCCGCCCTTCTTCACCCTATCATTACTGCCGACCCTTTTTGTAAATGGGGCATCAACTTTATGACTTGTAAGCCCCCCTCCAGCAATGGTCACAAATACATTGTTGTCGCCGTCAATTACTTCACCAAATGGGCCGAAGCTATGCCCACTTTCAACAACACCGTTGACACCGCAACGCACTTTTTCTTTAACCATGTCATATCCCGTTTTGGAGTACCACTCCAACTTGTTTCCGACCATGGGAAACACTTCAAGAATGACATCTTCGTCGAACTCTCCTCTCGGTTAGGCTTCTCTCACGAGTTTGCCTCACCATATTACCCTCAGTCAAACGTATAGGTCGAGGCAGTTAACAAAGTCCTCAAGACCATGTTACAGTGCATGGTTAATAAACATAAAACCAATTGGCATCACATGTTATTTTCCACGCTATGGTCTTATCGAACGGCGGTGAAGACCGCTACTGGTTTCACATCGTTCCATCTAGTCCATGGGGTCGAGGCAACTCTTCCCATCGAGTGCGAAATCCCCACCTTACGCATCGCAATTGAGCTATTACCTGACACTGCTCCAATGGAGTAGCGCTTGCTGAACTTGGAGTCTCTGGATGAAGATCGTCGATCTTCCTTAAAAAACAACGAGGCAGCTAAAAAATGATCCAAAGCTACCTTTGATCACCATGTCAACCTTCGATCATTCCGTGAAGGCGACCTTGTCATGGCTTATGATATCGCTCATGATACCTTTGGCCACGACAAATTCGAATCACTTTGGCATGGTCCTTACATCATCCAACATTGCCTCACCAAAGGCGCATACATCCTGGCCTCCCCCGAAGGCCTCTCTCTCAAGGAACCCGTCAATGGGTTATATCTCAAGAAATTTTATGCTTAACAGTAGTCATTCTACTTTAGGTTATTTATTTTTTTAGTGTTTTTTAGTCTTTTTCTTCCTCCCCTCTCGTCTAAACTATCCTTTGTGCTATTGACAGATGCTTCCTCCACCAACCTACCACATTGGTTACACCGACGGCGCCAGCCGTTGGACACAAAATCTCGCTTCGGCTGCTTGGGCTCTCTACACCCCCTCACACGAAATGCTACATTCAAGCGGCATATGTTTGGGGCCAACAACCAACAACCAAGACGAATATACTTCTGTCATTGGCCTCCTGGACGATGCCCATCATCATCATATTCTTCACCTTAGCATCTTCCTCGACTCTCAACTCGTCGTTCTCCAGCTCAACAATGTATACCGTGTACGCGATCCGTGCCTCTTTCGCAAATACCTGCAGTTTAGGCTGTTATCTCGACATTTTGATTCCATTACATTTACACATATTCCAAGACAATTGAATCAAACAACAGATCAAATAGATAACATGGTGTTATATTGGCATATATCACATCAAGCTACACATACATAAACATATCATGAAAACTTGTCACAACATATATATAGAATAGACACTAGCAAACTCATCAACAAAAACACACATGTAGACACCAGATGGATCTCAAAATGTGTATACTCATGTATATATAAAGGCCCATCAGGCCATCCAAAGGTTTACATACAAAAATACATGTATCCGCAGGCCAATGCAGCACCTCGATACAAAAATGGGCTCACCAGCCTATATACAACAAAAACAAAGATGTGCATCATACACCACTCAGGGTGCCTCTATCGCACCACCACCTGCTCCTCCCTCAGGAGGAGGTGGTGGCCCACCATCACCTGCCCCAGGCGGTGGTGGACCACCCACAGGACCCTCCTGCCTTGGCGGCAGGCGTCCACTCATCATAGCCGCAAGCACTGCTACTCACCGCACTATGGCCCGCCATGGTGGCGGTACCCCGACACATTGCTCCAGGAAACTCCCGTCCTGGATGCGCATCCACATGCCCTCAGGCACATCCTATAGAACCGTCTCTATCATGCACCCATGCGCGATAAAATCTCTCTATCGTGCACCCATGTGTGTATATTCAGTGTACAGGCACGCACATATGTGCGCCTCTCACCGAATCGTCGGTGCATGTGGGTCCCACACCCCCTAAATACCCCTATACGGCCCTCTGTACACACCCTGCCCAAAAATTCAAAACCTGTTTCTATGCAGGATGATCAGACCACTAACCTGATACTCACAAATCCTCAATCGGTTGCCTCGTCCTCCCCGAATCTACAAAACTCCTCTAAGAACTGCTTGTCCACTCACTATTGCAGCAGGTACAAATGAGGTGGCAATATGGGCCCTACAACTATATATAGGCCTTTTGCCAAACTTCCACTCACCATTCCGGGAGCCCAAGGTGTCCATTTTTCAAACCATCTTCAGCCATGGGATCAGCACCCCATCACCTACATCACAGCCATCCCTGGGTCACTTTTCCTCCTGATCCCCCGGGGCGCCTTTTTTTCATATCATGGTCAGGTACGCACGCGCATTGTCACATTTATCAAATACATGCTCATATATTTGATTCTCTTCAGATATTGTTCACTTTGGGTATTTGTTTCTCATATGTGTAGGTACTTGCTCCTCATCCCTTGGCATCACTCCTTCAGGTACATACTCAGCACTGGCATGTAGTCTTTCTCGATGTATCGCACTTGCATTTCCAGTCACACCCTCTGATGTTTACCTCTAGGATCTCCATTCCCAGCTCTACAGTACCCACACCTCCATTTGCATCATCGGTACTGTTACCTGGTAGCATTCTAACCCACATGAGTTGTCCCATTCATAGCACCCTTTGCCACTTTTTGACACTCATGTTGTTCTTCATTACCCTTTAGGGATGGGAGTCCTGATAGTATTTCATCATGTTGCAAATCAACCAAATACTTCTTCTCCTCATTTTGCTAGCTTTCCATATGGACTCCCAGATCATCTCTTTACGGTTCTATTTTTTACCTGCACCTCCGCAGGATCATGAACCCTCCATTTCATCCACAATCTATTTGCCCATCTGCGAACCTCTCTTCATTTCACCTACCTCATATAGAAACTCACCAATGGGGCCCCCACCCTTCATCAGTTTTCCAAGAAAAATCTGCCCTCCCTGGGGAACTCATTTCACACTGGGGCACCCGTTTCTGTATTTGTACATTTTTTCCCCAAATTATTCGTTATTTATTGTACAAACACCTTTATTTTTAGTCATTTCATTATTCTTTTTTGTCGTCACAGTTGGCGACCTGCTTCCCTCTTTTTTGGCCACACACAACCCATGTCACCCTTGGTTGGAGCATCACTCATCATCTACCCTGGCCGGCATCGTCCACATATTCAGAGTACCCCACAGGTCACTTACCTCTACCCTCTGCAGTTGTTCACTTTGTCCTGCCTCTGGCACAACTCATCCCTGGTCTTGTCGTCCCCTTGACACTCGACCTCGTTACACGGTTGCAGCCAATTTTTATCTCATACATCCTCCGACCAAGGGAAATCTTCTCACTTTTTGACTTCATCCATGTACCTCTACCACTTCCTCACCTCAGTAGATTCCACGAAGTCCTTTGCTTCCGGGAGTCGCGTTCCCCTTTTGTCGACATCAACACAATTTTTCCAGAAGGGCGACAGTACCTTGATTCTCATTCTCCATTTAATGAGAGATCTCGGATGACACAGGGTGCAACACCATTGCTCCCTGCTGTCGTTGGCCCCCATAACATTCGACGCCAACACTTTCTCATGTTATGGTGGGTCTTAATTTGCGACTGTTGCAGTTGTTTCTATCATTTTCCGAAGACCTCTGAACTTGGTTGGGCCATCAATGCCCACATCATCGTCGATACTTATTTTCACAATCATTGCCTATTATTCAGAGTATGTTCCTTTGCAGAATTGTCTTCTGCCTTTATCATTACCGCCCCCGAGGGCACTGCAGTTGTCTACACCAACACTTCAGTCATCTTTTTTCAGGGTTACATAACACGAGCATGGGGCATGCCCGCCTCGTTTGTACACAATTGTATATTTTTATGCACCTTATGGAAGGTCGGGTCCTACCGGTTCCTTTCTCCTCCAAAGGATTGCTCTGAACGGTCCCACTATTGCTCTATCTTACAACAACATTCTCAGTAGAAGAAACATTGATGGATTTTGGCTATACGTATGCTCCTAATCTCATCCATCAGGGGGCATCTGTTATCACTGAAATTTCGTCAGCACATGGTTACAAGAACTCAGCATCGTCAAACAGTAATGAAGTCATTCATGGCCAATGAATTAATCTCACAGCATTCAAAAAGGGCAAAAAACTATACAAAGTAGTAAAAAATTGAAGGGCACCTTGCAGACATTGGGCGCGCACGCGCATGCACGTAAAAGGAACGTGAATAGCGTGCAAAGGCGCACAATGTGCAACTGATAGCTCAAAAAGCCGTGCACCTGCTAAACGACGCATTTATTGAAATGGTCGGCTTCCCAACCACTTATGGATCATCTCCCAAGCCGATTTGACCCTCAAATCTGAGCTGAATCCGAATGGTGGGCTGGTCAAAGACCTAATAATTCCCTAAATGGCCTCTCTTCACACTACAAAGCAGTTCAACAAAAGCCCAAAGCAATGCTATAAAAATCCATGAATGCATCTCATTTTCTCAAGGAATTTCAAGTAATGTTATGTTGCCTATATTGTTTTAAGAACTCAATCCTTGACAAGAACACTTTGGAACCATTTCATTGAGCAATCCACCTCTCCATTGAGTGGACTTGCAAGGAGTTCTTTCATCACCATTTTCATTTTTCTTGTTGTAAGGAGAGCAAGCTTGTGAGGGTCTAAGAGCCTTCCCTTGGAGGAAGAAGGGACTCATAGTCCCCTTTCTTCTTGGTGCTTTCGATTTCATCAATAGATCAAACTAAAAACATTGGTGACATGGGTCTTTTTGTGTTTGTTATCTCTATTTCCTTATGCTTATGATTTTCTTTTGTATTAGTTTAATTCTTGCTTATAGTTTTGTTTTTCTTTCTCTAACTCTTTCCTCTACAGCTGTCATGCTCAGGAAGACCCAACTGGGCATGTAAGCACCTCTTATTTGCTCACCAAGGTGACGAAAAGGGTGCAACAAGGACAACGAAAGGAAAGATATTACTCATATGCACAATGCTACCATTGTGATAAGATGAGACACATTGCGAAATTCTGTCCAACCAGACGAGAATAATACAAGAGAAAACATAAGAGGCACCATGCCCATGTAGTCGAAGATGAAGAGCCACCCGCAAAGATGATAAGAGAGAAGATTAAAGATCATGTCTTGATCTAAACCCTCTCAGGATCGGTAACACCTGGAGAGGACACTTGGATCACTTATAGTAGCACATCCAAGCACATGACAGGACAAAGAGACATCCTCTCTTTTATTTCAGAAAAGAAGTTTTCTCAGAAAGTGACACTTGGAGATGATTACCAATATCGCATCAAGGGAGTGGGAGAATCGAACTACAAACTGAATTCAGGGAATTCATTGAAGATGAAGGATGTACTATATGTACCAGGTTTGACTAAGAACCTACTCTCCATTTCAGCTTTAGAAAAGAAAGGCTTTAGAGTTGCCTTTATAGATGGAGAAGTTCTTATGTGGGCTAAAGGAGAAACCTTAAATGAAGCAATCATCATTATAAGTGAAAAAAATGACTTGTATAAACTAAAGGGTTACTCAAAGGCTTCCATGACCCATGCCATTGAAAAGTCATGTGAACTTTGGCATAGAAGATTAGTTGACATCAACTATAAGGCGCTATCATACATATGCAAAGCGGTCACAGATTTACCAAAACTCAAGATTGACCATGAAAGTGTATGCAATGGATGTGCACAAGAGAAGAACATCAAGAACCCTTTTCTAAAGAGAGGCAGCAAAGAAGAAGGAGTCCTAGAGCTCATTCATTCAGATGTATTTGGCCCAATGCCATCATCCTCCATTAGTGGGTATGTATATTATGTATCATTTATTGATGATTATTCTCGTAAGACCTGGGTATATTTTTTGAAATCTAAAGATGAAGTGTTGAGCAAGTTCAAGGAATTCAAAACCTTGATAGAGAATCTTTCTAAAAGAAATATTAAGATACTCAGGTCAAATAATGGAGGAGAATATACCTCAAAAGAGTTTGTGAACTTCTGCAAAGATGTTGGGATCAAGAGGGAACTCACTACTCTCTATAATCCCCAACAAAACGGTGTAGCTGAACGAAAGAACAGAACGATAATGGAAGTTGTGAAGACTATGATCCATGATCAAGATATTCCTATGTGCTTATGAGCAGAAGCAGCAATGGCAGTTGTATATGTTAATGTTTATACCATTATTATAGTTCTTTGCATTTCAATAGATAATAGCAACATAAGGACAACATCACTGAGAAATACACATTCACAAGAGACACATTATTTATCCTAGGAAACCCTCTAGGGGAAGAAAACCCAGCAAAACTTCATTAATATAGATAGCTAATACAATTCCAAGAGATCTCTATGCTAAAACAGAAAGTCCTCTCCAAGATATGCGCCACTCTCTCTCTCCTTTGCCGATAACAGATCAGAACTTGTCTCTCAAACTGAGCAAGTGAGTTATATACAAATGAGGCGCTAGCCTCCTTTATTTATACAAGTCTGGCATGTGTGAAGTGTCTCTTCACTGGTAGGGCCAACTTCTCCAACTAGGTGGGTAAACCCACCTTTATTATATTGTTGGGTCTTCTCATTAACTGCTGGGGCTGACTTCTTATTATGTCTATTATAATTGTCTGTTGACCAATCCGCAAAAGAGGATTTGGTCCTATTACAATAACCGACATGATCAATCCACAATGGGGATTGATCCTATGAATAATATATCAATAATAATAAGAATACTCTTTGTAGTTACAATATTTCAACACTCCTCCTTAACAAGACGGGTATTCTTCAGCGGCATCATGCGAGAGAAAGAGGAAAACATTATCAACAACATCAAATGGGAGGATAGCAACATCAATATCATCTTGGTTGGCGTATCTATAAATCATCGGAAGTTTTCTTCATCAGCAACATCATCATTCTCGAAAGAATGCCATCATCATCTGCATCAATATGTATCAGTATAAAGTGATACCTCATCACAGCACTAGGCTAGCCCATCATAGTACTAAGCTGGCTCTATGTCACAGTTGTTAAGTTGGTAGCTCAGTGTAAGTCACATCTTGCTTTACGTCTAACAATTGGGTCAGAAGCAAGGTATACATCATCTTTCTTTACGTCTAACAACTGGGTCAGAAGCAAGGAACACATCATATTTCTTTACGTCTAACAACTAGGTCAGAAGCAAGGAGTCATCTTGCTTTACATCTAACAGCGAGGTCAGAAGCAAGGAACACACACATCATCTTGTTTTACGTCTAACAGCGAGGTCAGAAGGAAGAAGTCATCTTGCTTTATGTCTAACAGCTAGGTCAGAAGCAAGGAACACACACATCATATTGCTTTACATCTAACAGTGAGGTCAGAAGTAAGGAATCATCTTTCTTTACGTCTAACAGTGAGGTCAGAAGCAAGGAACACACACATCATCTTTCTTTACATCTAACAGTGAGGTCAGAAGCAAGGAATCATCTTGCTTTACATCTAACAACGAGGTCAGAAGTAAGGAACATCTTTCTTTACGTCTGACAACTAGGTTAGAAGCAAGGAACACATCACATCTACTCCCCCTTTCAAGGAAGGTCCTTTCGGACTATGCCAAGCTTATCTTGGAAGTACTCAAACTTTATGTGAGATAGAGGCTTGGTCAACACGTCAGTAACCTGTTCATCCGTGCTAATGTACTGGAGCTTCAAGGCTCCTCTCTGTACCATGTCGCGGATGTAATGATAGTAGATCTCTATGTGCTTCGACCTGTCATGGAATACATGATTCTCTGTCATCTTTATGCAGCTCTGGTTGTGACATAGAATCACGATTTCTCTCATCTCCAAATCAAATAGGTCGGTTAGCAACTTTCGAAGCCATATAGCTTCGCATCTAGCAGAACATGTAGTAATGTATTCTGCTTCCACTGTGCTGAGAGCAATACTAGATTGCTTCCTACTCTGCCACACGATCATAGCTGATCCCAAAATGAAACAACATCCTGAAGTGTTTTTTCTGTCAGAAACACTTCCTGCCCAATCTGCATCAGTATATCCACTCAATGTGAAATCATGATCTCCATCATAGCTGAGACCATAATCTATTGTACCTTTAAAGTACCTCATCACATGTTTTGCAGCCACTAAGTGAACACGTTAGGGTTCTACCAGAAACTGACTCAAGGTGTTCATGGAAAAACAAGTGTTCGTCAGGTACACCAGTGATCCAATAATTTGTCTGTACAGTATGGCATCAATCAATTCTGACGAAGTATCGACCAACAGCTTTAGCTTCACTTCCATGAGTGTATTCATGGTCTTGCATTCTAACATGTCGAATCTCTTTAAGATTTTGACCGTGTACTTCCCTTGGTTAAGGAAGATCCTTTTAGGACTCTGCCATACCTCAAGGCCTAAGAAGTAATGCATTAGGCCGAGGTCTTTCATTTCAAATTCTGAGGCAAGTCTCTTTTTATATTCAGCGATGAGCTTTTCTTCTCCAATTATGAATAAGTCATCCACATATAGCAGTAAGATTACTAGCTCATTATCCATAATTTTTGAAGTAGAGATTTGAGTCTGCTTTACTCTTGGTAAAGCCTAAGCTCGTCAAGAAACTGTCTATATGGCCATACCAAGCTCTAGGAGTTTGCTTCAATCCGTATGAGGCTTTCTTCAATTTGCAGACATGAGACTTTCTATATTCTACCTCAAATCCTTGAGGTTGCTCTATATACACTTCCCCTTCGATGACACCGTTTAGGAAAACTGTCTTCACGTACATCGGATGCAGCTTTCACTTCATCTTAGCTGCAAGAGCTATGATGGTTCTGATTGAAGTGTATCTGGCTACAGGAGCGAATGTCTCTTCACAGTCAATGCCTTCCTTCTAGGAAAATCCACGAGCGACAAATATTGTTTTATACTTCTTAATACTTCCATTAGCAGCATGTTTTACTTTGAAGAGCCATCTGTAGGATACCCCATCTTTATTCTTCGATCTGGGAACTATTTCCCATACTGCGTTCTTCATTATGGATTGGTATTCCTCTATCATGGCATTTTCCCATTCTTTTCTCTAAACGGCTTCTTCAGAGAAGGTAGGCTCCTCTTCTAGAATATCACACATCAAAGCTGTATAATTGGAGAATGGATTTGGTCTTTTCACCTGTCTCGTAGTTCCTTCTTTCCTTCTTGAATAAGCTCTCTAGCCTAGGCTGGCTTTATTTTATGGAGGAACGTCATCTGAGGAGGTTCTTGTACTTCTACTATATCATGGTCTTCTAGAAGTTCCTCATTAGGGGAAGTTACAACTTCCCTCACTGGTTCTGCAACTCTGGGAACCTCCCTCATTCCAGTATTGGGGATTACGGGTTCCTCTTCATATACCTCTTCAAGCTGGTACAATTTAGATTTCTTGAGTGTTGCATCTTCATCAAAGGTCACATCCTTGCTGATCTCAATGTGATGTTGACCTGATATATAGATTCTGAAGGCCTTGGAGACCTCACAGTATCCCACAAATATTCCCTTCTTTCCTGAAGGGTCCAACTTGTTTCTCTTTTCTTTAGGTATATGAATAAACACTGGACAACCAAACATTTTGAGATGGCTTACCTATGGCTTCTTTCCAGTGAACATCTCTTATAGTGTCTTGAGCCCAAGTGTACTATGGGGCAATCGGTTCTGCACATAAACAGTTGCCATTGTTGCTTCTGCCCATAAGCACATAGGAAGATCTTAATCATGGATCATAGTCTTCATAGCTTCCAGTATGGTTCTGTTCTTCTGTTCAACTACACTGTTTTGTTGGGGATCTTGATCCCAACATCCTTGCAGAAGCTCACAAACTCTTTTGAGGTATATTCTCCTCCATTATCTGACCTGAGTATCTTAATCTTCCTTACAGAAAGGTTCTCTATCAAGGCTTTGAATTCCTTGAACTTGTTGAACACTTCAAATATATCCATGTCTTTACGAGAATAATCATCAATGAATGATACATAGTATACATACCCACTAATGGAGGATGATGGCATTGGGCCACAGACATCTGAATGAATGAGTTCTAGGACTCATTTTGCCTTGTTTTCCCTCTTTGGAAATGGGTTCATGATGTTCTTCCCTTGTGCACATCCATTGCATATGCCTTCATGGTCACCTATGAGTTCTGGTAAACCTGTGACCGCTTTGCATATGTATGGTAGTGCCTTGTAGTTGATGTGAGCTAATCTTCTATGCCAAGATTCTTCAATG
>ML813300.1:0-12142 GCA_009831015.1 Picea engelmannii | reverse complement strand
GATCATTATTCTTGAGGTGAACAAGAATAATTGTAACACTTCGGCTTCTTGCATAGTTACTTCTCCCACAAGCATAGTATCATTTACAAATTGGAGGTAAGATATTGGATCTGAAGATGGAGTAGGTATGAATCCTTTTAAAATAATTGTGTCGTCGGCCTTAGAGAGGGTTCTACCTAGGCTATTCATCATCAGGGTAAATAAATACAGGGATAAAGCGTTGCCTTGGAAAATGCCTTTAGTTAGATTGAATGGCATAGTGGGATATTCATTAACCAAATAGGAACAACAAGTTGTATTAACAGTGTTAAAGACCTATTTGATCCAATTTCCATCAAAATTATATGATTCAAGCATTTGGGATATAAATTGACAGTTGAGCCTATCATAGGGCTTGGGCATGCCCAGTTTAATAAGCATGCTAGAAGCTTTTTCTTTTTTCATTTAATGGACAAGTTCTTGTGCTATAATTATCCCATCAAGAATTTGGTGTCCTCCGTCAAATCTCCCTTGTTCTTTAGGGATAATTTTGGCTAGGATCGACTTTAGCTTGTTTGCAATTACTTTGGAAATGATTTTGTAAACACAATTACATAAAGCAATCCGATCGAATTTGTATAATGCATTGGCATTCTCCTCCTTGTGGATCAAAATGATGAAAGTTGAGTCCATGGATTTCAAGATTGTGTTATTTTTTCCTAGAACCATTTGGGAGAGAAATGCGTTGTAAATGCCTCTTGTATTTGAGAAACTTATAGGAGATAGTGGTGAACTCATAAAGATAAATGGCCAAAGGACACCCCTGTTGAATAGATTGATGCAACACAATATGCGGGAGCATGAAATTCACTGAAACAATAGTTGAGGCACATGGAAATAGTGTGTTCACCATATCAACACATTGTTGGCCATATCCTAAACAAGTCAACATGTCATTGATAAAAGACCAATGAATCCGATCATAGGCCTTGTCAAAGTCAATCTTCAAGAAGAGAACCTCTTGTTTAGACTCCTTATCCCACTCCATGGTTTCCCATGTTGAGATCACTTTATCCAAGATAAATTTCCCCTACACAAGAGCTTTATGTTCCCTTCGAACAATCTTTTGGGAAATGGTACAATACCAACACCAGTGCCACTTAACCATGTTAAATTCACTACCAACAATCCAATCTGCATTTAGAAATGAAGAGACCATCCAATCCAAAAGACAACTCCTCTTTACACTAAGATTGGGTGTATGCACTGAACATAACTCCAATAGGCAGTCCTGAGCCAAAAAGGTAATCTAGACACATTAATTGTCTAGGTCACACCCATGATCAACAACAAAACTTGCAAAACAGGGGGAAAGAGTGAGGACCACCCCCTATTTCCCTGTGCATGATCCATTGTTGAAGCCATTCCAACAATAACTCATTTGATTACAAAGCTCAAACATTGCTAATTTGACTTCTTGTAAAAGGACTAAATCTGATCTAGTCCTTTGTAACACTCTAGGGACAAATTTCTTATGGCTTGGGATCGCCATCTCTCTCAAGTCCCATGATAGAAGAGACAACTTCATTCAAGGTATAGAGGGTTGTTGAGGCTATTGAAACAATTTCTCATCATGACATTTCTCAAAGAAGAGGTCTTCCATTCAGGTGAAAGGATCACAACTCTTTGAAGGACTTCATAAGGGGAGTGGGGCGCAACTCCCTTCTAGGCTTGTGCAAATGGATAAGAGAAGAAACTTACTTTTGTTTGTTGGACTTCACTTTCCATTCAACATCTACATCCATACTCTATAGTTGGCCACTCGGCTCCTTTGAGGTCAAGTGGGAAACACTCTGACTCTAGCTATGAACATCACACTTGTTGGGATTGGGATTTTGAACTTGCTACAACAATAGGCCCCCAGAGCCTTGAGAATACTCTTGATTTGAAATCCTAACAGGTCTTCCACCTACACTCTAAGTGGGCTTAATTGAATGCCTACCATACTTAGCTACCTACCTTGAAGCAAATGAAGAACCAACTAACTTAGTTGTAGGCATTATCAAAGTAGAAACCCTTTCACTCTTCGAAGTTGTCAGCTTAGGCTTACGATGCAGGATGTTACCCTCTCATGGATAGCAACCTTTGGATACCCTTAAAACAATATCATGTACCCACCTGCATGAGATTCAATCATCTCGGATCAGTTCCAGACTCAATCCTTTCCATTCTCCAATTTGCAACATGATGATGTAAGATGAGATAAACCATGATGTGCTTATGTCAGATGGTTAGATATTCCTTGGTGATCTAGTCACTCCATTGATGCTCCATGTGTAATATTTGTTTAACTACAATGGTATAACCCCTTGGCATGTCATGGAGTTGTGGTTTCCTCATGATGATTGACTAGGATGCCATAGCATATACAATTTTCTCACTTGTGTCATGTTACCTTGGGAAACATGTTCTTGGTTAGAAGTATTCCCTCTTCTAAGATGATTCATACTACTAGGTTGTCTAGACCAAGTAGGATACTAGGTAGCACAATCCATGTCCTAATCAGACTAAGCATTTTCCATTTCCCCAGTATCACTCATTTCCATCCACATCAAAGAAAAATAACATCCTGTCATGTATGGCTACTCAAAGGTCAAAAGGAAAGGTCAAAATTAAGAAAGCCTGTGTCAAATAAATCCATGAAGGCTAAAGAGGTGAAGAAAAAGGTCAAATAAAGTATAAACTACTTCACCATGGCCCCCCTTTTTCAAGTTCGAAGAGAAAAATTCTTATCTAAAGAAAAAAGGACCTAGAAAAAATGAAATAAAAGAAAGGAGAAGTGTGTGCAGACCAAAGTAGTTGAGGATTCCTCTAGAAGGATGATATAAAAAAATTGTTTAGCTAAAATAAAGCTAGAAATCAAAAAGCTAAAATGTCTTATGCATGTCTACAACTTTGAGATTCATTACATGAACATTACCGTTTTTCCCTTTCATCACTAATCTCATTAATAGCCTATCCTCCACTTAAACAACTTAGGAAACATGGATTTTTTTTAGGATTGAACTTATTTAAAACTATCAACAATGTTTCCTTAGGTAAAACTTAGGAAAGTGTCTAAATTAAATTAAAATGTTATGTTTACTAGGAAGTTGTCACTTGGTGCTATGAATTAATGATTTTCTAAGGGGTTAGACCATCATCCTAGGTAAATTTTGCACATTGGAGCATTATTGGACCCATTAGACACATGGATTACCCCTTTTCCTATTTGAGCACGTGTTTAATATCTCAACTCAAGTGGAACGAAGAATTTCACCTTGGCACATGATTTATTTCATTAATGGAAGAAGGTGATGAGCTTATTTGACCATTTTGACTCTTTCCTAAAGGGGATATATCATGAAGAATATTATTTTATGGTAATTGACCTTGTCAATGAGGAGAAAAGCACTATTTTATTATGATTTTGACCGCGTCAAAGGATAAAATCATTGTTTATTGTAAAGAGATCTTTTAAATATTATTTGGCTCATGGTTCAAGACTTCTACCCATGGTATTCTTCTTACCCATGGTATTTGTAAATGGTTTAGGGTTTCCTCTTCACCTATAAAAGAGGAAGCCCTATCATTTGTATGGGGGGATTGATTTGGAGAATACAGAACTTTTTCTACTCAAAGCATTGTAGTGTGGAATCTCTTTCATTCTTGGTGGCAACCTCTTGTGCTTAATGACGGTAAGACCATAGTCAATTTTATTTTTTTAATTGAGAAAGGCTTGCATAAACGTGATTGGATAAAGTATAGTTCACAATTTATCTTATTGCTCATTATTGATTACATTTTACATTCCTAGAGGACTAATGTTTTTTTGGACTTGTTTTTTTTATTTGCATGAAAGTTTAATCAAATTTAATGCAATCCCTGAAGACTTAGTTTAATCTTCCTCCTTGAGAAAACTTATTACGGTTTGTCATGTTTTGGATTGTCCTTGCACTCATTGCTTGGTATAAGGATCTGTAAAGTTTTTTTTTTTTAATATTTCACCAAAGGGACCCCATCACCCAATGAATGAAAATGCATTTTTTTATTATTTTTCTAATCTATACCATTTAAAAAATAATTCCCGTCAAATCTTTTATTTATTTTTTTAGTCTCAATAAAATATCATTCATATCTTAAATATTTCATGATAGAGAATTAAAAAAATAAAAATAAAAACATAAAATTATTGTTTAAGCGACTAGCATACCAATAGGGTTATGATTGGTTTTATGATTTAATTTTTAATCTAACCCTAAGAACTTGATCTCACATTCGAAGCGCTCGATTTCATTATTCATTGAGGGTCATGGAACATGATATGGGCTCTACTTTCCCCAAAAATCATAGAAGAGCCATCTCGACTTCTTCAAGTGAACCTTTTTTATTTTTGCACATTTGGTTCTTCCCATAACACTCTATTTGCATATTTCTTCATTGGGCACATTATCATTTCTCATTGACAACGTCTCACCCAAATCAAATTCAAGGGTCAAAGGAACCAAAGCAATTCAACCCAAGGGAATGCATTGTTTTCATCACCTCGCCCCTTTGCTGGTTGGATATAATTACAGGAAGTAGGTTCTCTTTTTGTATTGTTTCCTGTATTTGGTATCTCATTATCTATCTCATAAAGAAAAATGGATCCTACCCATTTCCTTTCCAAATATATTAAGGGTTTCATTGTTGGTTTATCACAAAATTTGTAGTTCATATCCAAGTTTTATCTCAATTTAGTTTTCACTTTTAGCAGTGAATCTGGGTTTTAGCTTTGGAGGTCACCCTTTACAATTCACTCTAGAACTTAACCTTCATTCTTTCTCTTGAATCGATCTTGAAAAAATGATTTGGATCTTGTACTTGGTAGATTTCACGAGATCTGGGATGCTTTCTTATTCAAAAAATTCACTAAAAATGGAAACGTCTGGGTTGGCTAGTGAATTCGAATGTGCCAACAATCTCATGAGAAACAAATCATCATTGGTCTGAGGGTTGTTCAATGGCTTAAACTTTCGTAGAAAATAAACCCATGTCTAACATCAGCAAATGATCTATCTTGGCATCTTGTTAGTGTTCTTGTATTCTTCATATTTCTACAAATACAAACCAACAATCTGTAAACTTGTTCTCAACTTTAAATGGATAATCCAAACCTGATATATCATTGCACAACTCTCTGTTCTGAAGGTTTTATTTTTTATTTATTTATTTGTTTTTTAGCCAAATTTGTCAAATATAATACGTATGCAGAATTGGTCGGCATGATTTCTATGGTTGCAGACTTGGTTAGTTTGTTTGATTGTGTCAATTTTCACATGCAACTCTATGTGACTAATTTTCAAATATAAGAAATTGCTTCCTAATGAACCAACAGTAACACCCTAGCTGTTATCACCGAACAATTCTACACTGAAAATTATTGACTGAAAAACATATGCAATAGAAACACAAAGATCAGAGATGAATCATCAATACACATGAGACACAATTTCAGTTCTAAAATCTTGCTATCGTCAAAAATCATGAGGGAAAAACCAACCCTCCTAGCCATTATAATATCACCAAAATCTAAGGACAACCTTGTCCTTCAAAGTCACCAAAATTGAGAACCTTGTTCTCCAAAAACCATACAAATAAAAAACGCAAACCTCACCAATATCTGTAAATCTCCTCTGCACACAATTTTGTTGTAGGCCACCTGTACGACATGCTAATGTCACCTATCAGCCTGTACAGATTTGTACCTGCCCAAACACCCAGATACGTGACTCACCAATTGGCAACTCATAGACATATGTTGTTTACTCCACTGCAAATCACGTATACCCTATACATGATTCATTCATCTGCAACCTTCATATATACACGCTTCATCCTCTTGCAAATCTTGTATGGTACGAAAAATTTTCTCCACACATGTGACCTTCTTCGCTTCTCTCTCTTGGGACAGATTCACCACTTTGTAGACTTTCCCTTTGTTGAGATCACCAATCCTCCTAGCACAAGTGCAGACTCACTTATGCTAGGTCCATCATGTCTCACACTTTCTACATGATATGAAATGTCACAATGACCTATTTTCATTATATACAATATTTAGGGGTCACCATAGAAGCCCCTCCACAAGTCAACATCAAATTAGGTTTTCCTTGTGGGTGTGAAGCCCCAACACAAGCCCACAAAGCCCATCATCAATCCCATGAAGCCCCCACTCAAATCCAAGGTGGTTTTCTTCAAACTGAAAGTGTGATGTGGTGTCCACGATGATTCCCACATGCCCAACACCCAGGGTCATGTCAGAATACCTTCTCGAAGCTACAAAAATTAACACGCCCTCTTAGCGAGGAAGGTATTCTCACCACACTTCACAAGTGGTAATGCCTCCTGATGCTACCAAAGCATCAATACCCCATCTTAGTGAGATAGACATTCCATCCTCCATCATCACTCGGAAGTAATTTGGTCTCCCATACTGGATCCTCTACCACAACTGTTGTTATAGCCTTAAAATGTTGTACTTATGCATACATGGCATTGGCCTTTCTACTTGCACAATTTTCCAAAATACTACTGAGGAACTCTATTTAAAAAACCAACTTTTTCGAGCATGTACACGCCCTACTGCACTACTTCCCACATACATACGCTTGTTGTATGCTAGACAACCCATGCACATATGCTAGCTACATACTAAACAACTTGCGTTTACCTCCAAACGTTGCAAAAATAAAAAAAAGTTGCAAGGAATTCAGAGGAATTAATGGGATATTGAAGGTTTCCCAACCAATTCACCTATTATAGCTCGTCCCCAAACCGAACAACTATCTTTTTTTCATATAAAAAGAGGTATCGGGGTCTCATTCCAAGATCAAGCATTAGAACACTGAAAATCTTCCCAAATCCCTTTTCCCTCCTTGCCCAAGTATCTGCAACCCTTCTGAGTTCTTGTCTCAGCATTCCATCTTTAGCCTTTTCTCATATACAATCCCTTCCCTTAAGTGATCAATTGATTGTGAGAGAAATCATTGGGATAATTTCACTTGGAGCAATATCAAGAGGAGCTTGAACCAGGTTCACAGGAGTGTCAGCCTACAAAGGTTGTAATTTGCAATCTTTGAATATTGAATAAAATAACCTTTTTCCTGTCCCAAATAATGTCTTTATGTCTTCCGTTTGATTTATGCATAATGATATATAACCCTAATTGATGAGTGGAAATAGAATGTTTGTAGCGTTGTTTTCCTAAGTACTCTTGCAGGTCAGCGTTGGGAGGAGACTTGCAACCTTGGGAAGCTACAAAGTTGGAGGTGGTCTACATCGAACATTGGACTAAAGGTACTACTTCTCATCCAACTTCCTATTTATTTATTTTCTTCTTTTTGGAGTGTTTGGGGTAGTTTAGGAATTAGACTGTCTTTTAAGGGAGTTCATAGCTCTGTATGTACTTAGAACCCTAGTATATTTATAGGGGGATTTTCCCGCTAGCATCCATCTATGCGTTCCATCAAGTGAGTGAACCTGATTTGGAAAGCCCACTATAGTCCAGTGGCAGGACACCTCGGCATGGAAAAGATAGTGGCAATGTTGCAACGACATTTCTACTGGTCAAAACTTCAACAGGATGTCATCAAGTATATCTGGTCTTGCACTGCCTACGTTATTGCCAAACCGACCATTAAGAAAAAAGGTTTGTACACTCCTCTTCCTACTCCTGACAAGCCCTAGGAATCCATCTCTATGGACTATATGTCAGGCCTTTCATCCACCAATAGGGGAAATGACTGTGTTTTTGTGGTTTTTGATCGTTTTTCCAAGATGGTGATTCTGGTCGCCTGCAAGAAGAGCATCACAATGGAGGCCACTGTCAAGATATTATTTAAACGAGTGTGGGTACACTTTGGGATCCCACAAACCATTATCTCAGATTGGGACAATTGGTTCCTCAACACATTCTGGTCAAGCCTCAGGTCACTGCTGGACACCAAGCTCAACAAGTCCATTGCCTTCCACCCCCAAATAGATGGCTAAACCAAGGTTGTCAACCGGATGATCATGCACATCCTGCGCTTGTAAAATTCCAAGCACCCCCAAACCTGGGATGAGAGTCTTCTCTATTTTCAACAGAGCTAAAAGAGATCCATACATAGCTCAACCGACCATAGCCCCTTTCAGGTGGGGTTGGTATTTCAACCGTTGGGTCCCATGGATGTTGCACTACCCCTTGCAACCACCCAAGAAAACTCGTCACATGCTCTAATTGGAGCCGACAAAGCCACCTGATTCATTGATCATATTCAACACATCTTCCAACATGTTCAGTATATTTTATAGAAGTCCAATGCCAAGTACAAGCAACGCCATGATCAACACCGAGTGTCACACCAATTTTAGGTGGGAGACAAAGTTTGGTTGCACTTGCAGAAAGGATGCCTTACAGGGCTTCATCAGAAGCTTCATCCACTCCGTTATGGATCCTACACCATCACCAAGGTTGTGGGTGATAATGTCCTTGATCTCAACCTTCCCTCATTCCTTGGTTTGTACCCCAGTATTCAATGTGGACCTCCTGCCTTATTTTCCACCATTATTGGACACCTCGGAGATAGCAGAACAATTGACACCAACAAAGCTCAACCCTGACTGCATGGAACATGCATCCACTAATCATATCATGGACACACAATTCAAGGGCACTCGTTAGTAGAGGATCCAACTTTATCGAGTTGCCAAAGCAAGGCAGCTCTTGCACCAAGGCAAGTGGCTCACCTGGGGCCAAATTCAACAGAAATTTCTTCATCTGATGGGGTCACTCTATGCAATGGATACCATTGCTTCCTAAGCGGGGAGGATTCATCCAGGAGGATCTTGGTGGCCACCCACTTTTTCCAACTAGCTCAAAACATTTTTTTGGAAATTTACTATTTTTAGCAGTTTTTCATTTCCTAAACTTCCGAGGCCATTTTGAGGTCCTAAACGATGTTTGTTTCATGATCAATCACCTCAATGACACCCAAGCGATATAATTGAACCTCATAAATGAATCTCCTCGTCAATACCTTTCCAATGAGCTATTGTGCGCCCTAAACAAAGATCATATGCAAAAGTTACGACCCTATGAAGCTAATGTACTAACTTACCCCAATGGGGCCCACATGACTTTTGGTGCTTCATCTCCTAGGGTTAGGTTTTTGTATGTCTAGGGTTTTGGAATTCATTTTTATTATAAAATTTCCTTCAGAGCCTCATTGTACTCATCTTCTTCTGAATGAGCATAGTCATCACATCTCTAGCAAGCTTGTTTTCAGTGTGCATTTTACTATTTTCAACATGTTTATTATTTAATATAAGCCAAGTTTTATTGTATCTATGTTATTGTTCACTGTGTCTTTGTGTTAATATCATAAATCTGTGGTTTCATTTCATTCTTCTCATAAATCTGGATCATATCCACTTTTCCGAAGGGGTTTATGAAGGATGTGTCCTTGGCAAGCATCATCAAGAGAAGTTCGAGAAGGGGAAGGCTCACAAGGCCTACTCTCCATTGGATTTGATTCACAATGATCTAATGGGTCTATTCCCACATCCATCCATCAACAAAGAAAGGTACGTGCTTACATTTTTGGATTATCTCACATTATACTTAGGTATTTTTTCTTAGATAGAAATTCGAGATATTTGAGCATCTCAAAGAGTTCAAAGCACTTGTTGAGACTCAATCAAGGAGAAATATCAAATCCCTATGTATAGATAATTGGGGGGATTATGTAAACAAATATGTTCAAAATATTTGTCTTAAGGTTGGGAGATAGTTGCAGCACATAATACCATATACTCTACAACAAAATGGGGTTGGTAAGTGGAAAAATAGATCTCTCAAGGAGATAGCCAGTTGCATTATACATGCAAAGACACTTCCTCCCAAGCTTTGGGTAGAGGCACTTAAATATTCCAATCACATTTAGAACAAATATCCTCATAGATCTATTAAGGACATGACTCATTTCAAGGCTTGGAGCGACGACAATTTGGAGGTCACCCACTTCCATATCTTTGGATCACGTGCATCGGCTCATGTTTCCTCTGAGAAGAGGAAAGCATTAGATCCATAGAACCACCCATGCATGTTTTTTCTCTTATCTTGATGGTGTGAAGGGATACAAATTACTTGATCCCTCTAAAAACCATCTCATCATTGAGCACAATGTCCAGTTCGAGGAAAGTCCCACGCATGCTCAACATGAGCCACATGTAGAGGCTTTTGTATTTCCACAAGTTGTGGATGATGAGTCCACATATTCAAATCACACCACATATATGAGTTTTGATACAGAGTTGGAGGATTTAAAGGATACAAATGCATAGTCAGAGCATTCAGATGTAAAGTTAGTACATGCAGATAAGGATCTAGAGCAAATTCCCAATTGGGTACAATCCACACTTCAAGATGTAGGAGACCTTGTTGGGGATCCATCAAATCCAAGGAGGACCAAATATCAGTTTGAGGATCCTCCTCATGTACTCACTTCCACTAAACCCACGATTCCCTTGCATTTTTATATGGTTCAGTATTCAAATTCGTAGACCTACAGAGAGGCTGCAGGGAAACCCTTCTAGGAAGCAGCCATGCAGGAGGAGTACAACTCTCTCCTCAAGAACCATACTTGGGATCTGGTTCTGCTTCCTTCAGACAAGAATCTTGTTAGATGCAGATGGGTATATGGGACCAAAAATACAACAAAAATATAGGTGAGAAGACACAAGGTAAGACTGGTTTCCAAGGGATTTCAATAGATCCACAGGATCGACTATGATGAGACATTTTCTCCAGTAGCAAATTTGGATTTCATCAGGTTGGCCCTTGCCATTGGAGCAACCAAGGGACATGAAGTACATGAGATGAACATGAAGAATTATTTTCTTCACGGGGATCTCTTACATGATATTTATATGGAGCATCCGCATGGATTCATACATAATTAATATTTAGTGTGTTGACTCAAAAAGTTTCTCTATGGCCTCAAACATGCGCCTAGATAATGCTATGCAAAGATAGACTCTACATGTTGAGGACCATTATCTCACTTTTGATCCTGGTCATGTATGTGGATGATATTTTGATCACCGGCAGCTCGATTTCAGTGATTGATGTGATCAAGGGAATTTTTCATGAAATGTTTTCAATGACGGACATGGGTCCACTCCATTTCTTTCTTGGTCTCAAGATTAGCTAGGATGATTTAGGCATCAAGCTATCTCAGGATAAGTATGCTCAGAATCTCATGGAGATATTTTGCATGACAGACTACAAGTCTGCACATACACCCTTCTTATCTAGGATTAGACTTGAAGATGGTTAGGATACACCAGTGGCAGAAAACACCTTGTATCAAAATATTTTAGTCATTCTTATGTATCTCACCCACACCTGACTAGATCTATCATATACAGTAGGGGTAGTCTCCAGGTACATGCAAGAGTCGCATGAGTTACACTGGAAGGCTTCCAAGGACATCCTCAAATACGTTCAGGGCACCATCAGTTATGGGATCCACTATGCAACAAGTTTCAAGTTAGATCTCATAGACTTCACCGATTCTGACTAGGTTGGTGATGGAACTGATCACAAACCCAACTCCGGGTACATGTTGAGTTTAGGATCCGGACCAATCTGTTGATCAAGAAAAAAGCAGTTAGTTATTGCTCTATCTTCAATATAGGTTGAGTACTGGGGATAATTCAACATCACCATCCAAGCACTGTGGCTACAAAACTTCCTCACCGAGCTTGGCATTCAATTCCATCATTCGACTATGATCTAGTGTGACAACCAGAGTACACTCAAATTTTGTCGAGATCCAGTACATAGACAACAAACAAAACATATCGAGATCCATATGCATTTTATCAGGAAGTTGGTTCATGACAAGGTCATCAATTTGCAATATTGTCCTTCCATCAAGAAGACTATCGATATCTTCACCAAGACTTTCACTGAGAAAAAATTCCATAGTTTGCGCGATCGTCTTGGAGTGAAGGACAAAGTTTCCTAGAAACTGTCTTTCTCTTATTTTAATACATTGTACTTTGAGGGGTATTTTTCCCCATGAGGTTTTCCCTCTTT
>ML813299.1:97626-115965 GCA_009831015.1 Picea engelmannii | reverse complement strand
ATCTTGTACTCCTGCCTTTCTGCTTATTGTTTCTCATAGATCTTAGAGTTAATTGAAACATATAAATCAATATAATTAAGTTCTTATCTAAACAACCATAATATTGTTCTTTTATATTAATTTAATGAATATTTAAATGAAGAAATGAGTCACATTGTACTCAAATAATGAATTAGTTCATCATACACATTATTTGATATGATTTTTTTTCATTTAAATGGTTAACCTCAAAATATATGAAAGATTTATGGATATAAATTGTGTAAGTGAAGCTAACATGTTAGAAAAGAGTGTCACGAAATAGCTTTAAAGGAATAAAATTGAAAATACATTATTCATTAATGACAAATTGTTAAATTAAATAGTTGTTGTTTGATAAAATGATGAGGATGATGATGATTAATGTCCACTCACACCTCCCTGGATGGGGTGCCATGTGCATAAGCCATGCACTTAAAGCAAGCCCCTCTTGGTTTCACGTCGTGAGAGGGCATTTAATGCATGACGTTGGTGATGGGAGTTTTGGCCTCATGTGAGTTCAGATTCACTGTTTCAAGATGCCGCCAGGATTAATGGGGATGCATCCCATAGAGGACGATGTTGTCTTGACTGTTAATGCACACTTAATGAGATGGCACAAAGTTATTTCCATTCACTCTCCCAAAATTCTTGTCATGTTTCTTTTTCACACTTGGCTAGTGCGTCTGACATCCTCTTTGGAGGATTACAGGTACGCTCAACATTGGTGGCCCCTTTTCCCTTTTCACTTCAAAGCACTCGACATTGAAACTATGCCTCGAGAGCGAGGAAGACCTCGCAGAGGTATAGATTATTTTTGCTACCTTGTAGGTTGAAGAAGCAATGTTGGTATCCTCGACAGGGAGTCTCACTACTCTCCACCTCCGAGCATACACTTCGATAAGACTCCGAACCTTGCTACTAGTATGGAGGAGGAAAATTGGGGTTGCCCCATCCTTGAGGAGGACGCGTAGGCTCCTCTTCCTGGAAATGCCGAGGGCTCGTCTATAGCTCGTCCCTCACCAAGCAGGCGACCAGTTCATCCAGTCGTGCCAAAAGAGGAACCTGGCCCAAAATATCTATCCAACCCACTAGAAGGACATTAGGGCTACACCATCATTGAGGAGATTCCTATGCTTATCAATATTCAAGATGTCACTCCTCCATCAGTGGAGGCCCCCGTTTCTACACCACAACCTATTCTCTCTGAGGATCACCTCAATCTAATAATGGACATCCATAGGAACATGGCTGACCAAATGTTTCGCTAGGAATGCTTAAATTGTTGGTTGGACCTTCTATTTGAAGCACTCTCAGATGGACCAACCGCTGTTATAGAAAGATTTGCCTCACCCTATGCAAACTTGCACATAAGGCCTTTTTCCATTTCCCTATGCAGACTTGAAATCCCTTTTTTCAAATCCCAGAGCTAAAAACATTATTTTTCCACATATACGCGCCCTTCCTATTGTACAACATGCGTATATGCAGGTTGCACCACTATAGCTAGCGTACATTGGGATTTGTGCCCAAAATTAAAAAATGGTGTCGGGTTTCCATGTCACATCATGAGATCTATGATCCTTGAGTTTTCATATATTGGAAACATTCCGACTCGACCCTTCAATTCCACTTGAAGGCTACAAATGGGCAAAATCCGAGCAATGGAAAAGAGGAGAAGAATTCAACTTTGAGAGCAAAGTTACTCTGAAGAAATTATTCACTTCATATTGAGTTTGCATCCCTTTGTCCTTTTAAGTCTGAACACATTGTTCATCCCCCAAGCTCTTCCCTACATGATTGAGAACCTCATTGTATCTCTTATATGAGCTTGCCTTTGGTGGAGGATTGAAGTGATGGAGGGCCAACTGAAAGGGACTTAGTTTCTCGGTTCCGAACTGTGCCGACACAGAAGTGTGTAATTCATTCACTTTTGTTGATTACATTTTAATAGAAATACTCTTTTCTCGTCCAATTAATATCTTGCAAATATTTGAATTGTTATTCCATGGGTGTATTTGTTATGAATGTTGATGGGTTATGCTATTGAATGTGCTAACATTATATATTATCACCATATGCTTGCATTTCTTGGTTTTTGAGGACAAGTTGTAGGTGTATTGCTTTGAGTCAAGTGCTCAACGGTAGACTTCATCGAACATTTGGACGAGGTAGGCCTTTTATCTTGTCTTTCTAGCATATTTGTTTATATAACATACTTGAGATTAGAGTTGATTTTTGCAGTCATTTCCGTCTATTGTGGTTTACCCCTAGCCATAGAGAGATTTTCCTCGTAACATAATTGACGACCATACTGGGGATACAATCTTCTTTTTCGGGGTTTGGATTGTTTTTCTCCTTAGATTGATCTCGTTTATATGAGTTTCTTGTCGTATGACTATTTGATAGCCTTTATTCATTTTGAGTCTGAGTTTCTTAGCCTTCTCCTTATAGCTGTGTTTTGACACATATATGTGGGTTTTTGCCAGACAATCACATATATACACGTGTTGTCCTTCTGCAAGAGGCGTATATACACACTTTTCCCTTGAACAATCATGTACATCACCCTTTGTTGCTTGGTTTCTGGGTTTGATGATTGCTGGGTAGGTTTTGAGGGTTGCCGAGTCTTCTTGGGTCTTTGTTATGATTGTTAAGTGTCAGTGGAATGACAGTAAACCTTTCTTTGGATGAATTTTTGGGCGGTGCCTTTCTCATCATCCTTTTCATTTGATTGTCCTTGCATCTTGTTCTGGGTTTTTGTCCTTGATATCCTACTTGGTTTGTCTTTGTTTACATACAGTAGAGTTTTTATATCAAGTTGTTGTTCAGTCCTTGCATTTTCATTCTTTTATATTGAAAATAGAAAAATATTAGGCATTTTACATTGTTGGCATTTGATCTTTAGAGTCCTTATCATTGATCTTAATACATGTAAAGAAAGATTGCATTTTATTTAGAATTGCAGAACTAAATTGAGAATTTCATTTTGAAAAGCATATCATTTATTTGGAATTGAAGTTAGGACTTTGCATTGTATTCATATTCATTTATTTTACTTGTTGAGTCATAACATCACTAGTTTCGTGACCACACCTTTTTGAGTAAGCAAGGCCACTAAAAGTAACACTATACTTTAAAATTGATTAGTAACGATTTTATTTTTCTAGGGTGCACAAACTAGCTTAGGATTTAGAGCCTTGGAATAAGATTTTGTGAGTAAACTTCTCCAAGGCTATTAAATCAAAATATGTGTCTGACTAAGGGAGTGGAGAAGTCCATTGTATAATCGGTAATATCAGAAGGCTCCGCTTACACTGGAGTTAAGCATGAGATCGTGTGAGGTTGGTTGAAGGGATATCCCCCCGATACTTTCTTAGTGTCAGATATATTTCTGGGGATCTATTCATATATGGGGATCTTGCTAGTACCTTTACCTCTGTGAGAGGCGATGCTTTCAAGGTTTCAGGCTTTGTTACCCTGCCCCTACGGTGGACCTGACTTACAACTGTTCGCCCGTGCATCAGTTATATCGTGGTTGCTTAGTTACTTGACTTAAGTGCCACATAGGTTACTTGAAGGGATTATTCTGCAGGTACCCTGGGTCAGATAAGGGTTGGACAACACACAACCTTTATGGAGGATTACCTCTCTGGGGGGATCTCACCAACTGGTTGTTAAGCCCACGAGGGCCCTTATAACTGATTTTGATACCTCCGATCTTTAGTAGAGGAGTCTTAGGCCCCTCTTGGGCAAGGCATACCTACTTTAGAGAGGGAGGTCCCTTTCAACCACTTTATCCTGTTTGTGTGCCTATTGGCCGTTTGATTATTTTTGGTGTGCTCTTTGATTACTAGTTGAACTTAGGATTTGTTTTTTGTATCACAAGTCTTGAGTCATCGTGGATCCAAACCATCTTCCCCGTAGGTCTCACCGCTTGTTACAGTTACCACCACATTTTGAGTCTTTTCCTTCTAAAAGGCGTAAAGTTACCAAACATGGTACACTCACATCCACTTATCAGACTTGTGATCTTACAAGGATGAGCACTGAGTCAATTCAATAATATATTGGGAGCCCTTCAACTCCCATACCTACTATAGTTAACGATACCCCTTCAACACCTTCAACCACAATGGTTGTAGTGCCGGAGGTGCTTATCATCACCTCTACCTATCCTATAATGAATAGTCAACCTATAGCCACGAACCCTTTTGGGTCTCTTTGTCACTCACTAGGCTATAATGTTCAGTCCATCCCTATGGCCTTTAGTCCTTTTTCCTATGGTATGCCAAACTTCACATCGCAGTTTTCAATCTCCATTCCAACGACTAGTACAAATACTAGCATTGGAATTGGGGGCACAACTCCTCCACATACTCCATTCTCGTTTGGTGGTAATCACATCCCTCAAATGAATCCTACCGTTGAAGGCTTTCCTCTTGTTAACCTTGGGTCTAATCCTGTTAATTCTGGATGGAGTAACCAACCTGGCGGACAAGCTACTGCTTATGGTTCGTCCTTTACACCCACCTCCTCTGTACCGATTCCTACCAAAACGTTCGGCATGGTGAATCCACCTTTATCCCCTGAATTCACACCTAAAGGAGGTCAATTTCATACATTGGGCAACCCCCAACCTGGAGCCACTCCAACTAGGGGTAGTTTTACAACTCTCATCAAAACATTCCTACTGGAATGGTGCCCAACCAACCCCTTATGAATCAGTTCAGAGGAGGGTCTTACAATCCCGGACAGGGCCATGGTGTTTACCATAACCCTGGATGGGTTGCGATTCCCCAACAACAATCTTTCCAAGGAGCCTGGGTCTAGATGCTACAACCCCATCTCTCTTTTCTGGCCACGCTTAATCTGCCAGACTTTTCTAAGTTAATGAATGATCCTATGTGTCATGATTCGACATGCCCCCCCATTCCCACCAAGCTTCCTTCAGACATTCCAAAATTTGAAGGAAAGAATGGTAAATATCCTGGTGATCACGTTACTACTTTTCACCTTTGGTGCTCTTTGAATTCCCTTAACGATAATTCTATTCAGTTAAGATTGTTTCAACGCACCCTTATGGGGGTCTCCACGAAATGGTATATTGAGCTACCTAGGGGGTCATACAAAACCTTTAGTCAGATGGTCTTAGTCTTCCTCAACCACTTCCAATTGTCGGTTCTTTACGATGTTGGCTTAGAACTTGTGTCGACCTTATGCCAGGACAAAGCCACTCATATCTCGGATCACATCCAGGAGTGGTGTAGACGAAAGAGGTTTATCAATACCTGCATACCCACAAAATTCTTGCTAGAGTGGTTCCTTAAGTCTCTACAACCTTATATTTCGAAGGATGTTTCTACATACGGGGTTACATCTGAGGAAGATGCGATTTTTAAATCCCATCAATTAGATCTTATATATGCTTAGTCTGGGATGTTATACACAATTCTTCCAGACGCACCGAGGTCAAACTATGACCCTAGAAAAAATCTCGGTCCTCATGCCGATGGCATTGTAGGCTCCACCAATGTGAAATCTGCAGACTTGGTGACAAGCCATTTGAAAGAGTTGTCTCTAAACCAGTATGTAGGAGGGCCAACTTCGTCTGTGTCCTCCAATCAAACTCAATCGATAGATGTACACTCTGTGCAATCGTCGACCAACCCGAATGGTAACCAACAACCATGAGGGAATAAAAAGTAAGGACATAATAATAATCGTAAGGGTGGGAAAAATAATAATAAACCCAAGGAAAATGGTAATAATGAGAAGACGAATAATAATGTTGGTGAGGGAAAGAAATAAAGGCGGAAAGTGAAGTTTCCCTGTAATCTTTGTACAAATGATCACCTTACCCATTTATGCCCCAAAATTTTGGAAGCTGCAAGGCTTTTATCTCTACCGCATGTCGTGCTGACTAATCCTTTTCCACATAACCAACACATGGCCTCGAGCTCCTCGAATGCCGAAAATGTGGTGAGTGGGACTCAAAACCCACTGATGCAAGACACTGACCATTTATGCATCAATATGGTTAAATATGAGGTTAATGTAGCCACTCAGTCTCGTGATTACAGTTCTCCACAGACTGTACCTGGTCTAGATTCTCCCCCTCCTCCATAGATGCCCTTACAGATCAAAAAACCAAAGCCCCCGCCTTGTATTCTGAAAGGAGTACTCAAGCTCTCTACCCACAATCCTAATTCTAGAGCCACCCAAAATTACTCTATTATTGAGGACCTGGTTCAAACCCCTTATGCGATGTCAGCTCTAGAGGTACTCCAGATGTGCCCTTCACAGAGGAATGCCTTGTTATATCCGTTAGAAGATCTAGATCCTTGTGGCTCAAAAGTTATCAAGTTTGACGTCACAGATGTGAAGCCTCACTTTCCTTACCATGCGGAATTCCAAATACATGTGGGTTACTCGAAGTATACCATCAAGCATACTATTGTTGATGAAGGCACTGCAACATGTGTGATGTCCTTGGTTTGTTGGAAAGCCCTCAAATCTCCCACCCTTTCTCAGTTTCTGACCATGTTGATTTCTTTTGACGGTTGTTCCTTCCGCCCTCACAGTATTCTTCTTGCCTTTTCGGTCCAGTTAGGTGGGAAAATGGTAGAGGTGGATGTTGAGATGGTTGATGTGCCCGTCAACTATAACTTGTTACTAGGACACAATTGGACTTACGCTATGACTGCAATTGTATATTTCTTCTTCCGTACTCTTTGTTTTCCTCATGATGGGAAGATCATGATGATCGATCAATTATCCTTTGCATATGCTAGCCCCAATGCATCTATTGGATCATTGATCCCCGTGATCGACAATTCTTAGCCGACAACTAAGAATATCGGTGTCAGAATGTATTCATCCCTTATGGGTACCTTTGACTTCATGGCACCGGTTCACCATATTTACGCCATGTCTAGTAGGCCCGTTTTGTCAGAGAGGTATGTTCCTTTCCGTACTTCCTGTTATCACTCAAAACTGACTAGGGTAGCATGCAAATAAATCCCAAGGTAACCTTGAACCACTTTGGATTGGAAACTTCCCTTTCCAACCACGAGAGGGATATCTCAAATAATGTCACAAAAACTAATGATAAATCAATAATGCACAAAAATAGTGGGCATATCTACAAGTATCAGAAAGGTTTTTAGTTTTAGGTTTTGTGGGTTGGACAGGGAGAATAGTCCATTGGGCATGGATTCAAATGATCAGGCAAATAATACAAGAGTTCAACAATGGGTATCAAGGGAACAGAGGCAAGGTAGAGGCTGCTTACAGAGAAAGATATTTATAAAGGTATGACAACAGAATAGCGAGAAACAAATACTTTATGCAAAGAGCACTTATCAACAAGTGAATTCTTAACATAAAATAGAAGAAAATGACTGCAAAGGACCGCGAGACCGAGCATCTAACAAAGGGATGAATTATGGACCCGCAGTTCAGTGCATGAAGGTAACTTATAACCATCCATAAAAAAGAGCATCTAATAAAGGATGAGTTCTATTAACATAACATGGTTACAACTTAAGACAAAAATGGTGAAATGATATGAAAACTGAGAAATGAGACACACTCTGCAAAAAACATCACATGAATCTCTGCAATCTCAATAACAAAAACCTATGAAACTTGTATTAAAATGAAAATGAAAGTTCCAACCACGAGGCCCTACTCCGATGCCTCCCCCTCCATTGTGTCTTTTTTACATGTGCATATATAGAGAGATTCCCTCAACCCTAAAGACTCGAGTCATCAATCTTGGTTTCTAAAAATAGAAATATTGTTACAAGGACTGACACATGTAAACACTAAGTAATTCCTGGAAACTAGTTCAACAAAAAATAAATACAAGTGAGAAGATGTTGGCTTCTCAAATAAACTCGAATAGCTACTGCCTGAAAGGCTAGAGAAATCTGCTACCTGTTGCCTAGTTTGTAGGGAAAATGCTTCCCTCATATGCCACCTGTAGATGCTGGAACACTGTCTCCTGTAAATGCCCTCTGTAACTACTCTTTTGTAGCACCCGAAAATTCTGTAGTGCACCTCTTAATTTCGTAGTGCACTGGTGTTTTTCAAAACTGCGAAAATGAACTCTTCATTCTGTTATGGTATTTGTACATACAAACTTCTCTCCTTAGTATGCTGCACACAATTAATCTTTCCCTGTAGACTTCATATGAAAGAAATAATTAGTACTCTTGCAAAATGAAGTTATATCATTTATCATAATTTTGCAAACTTGTTGGGATTATGCAAGAAAAACACAGCAGAAAACAAAGATACAGGAAATGATGCCATTCTTTTGTAATATTTATTCCTATTGCAACAATCTATTTACTTTAAAACACCCATGGCATTGTTCAAGACCCAATTGCAACGACTGAAACTTATTTTCAATCAAAAGTGAATCCACCAGAAGGAACTGTTGTAATCTGCAAGAAATATCTCCTTAGGTGCCTCCATAACTACTTCCTGAGCTTCAGAAGATAGAGGTTGTGTTGCAACCATACCAGTCGCCTTTCTGAGAAACAGAACATACCCTTTGAAAAGTGTAAAATCGTTGTTTCCCTGACATTTTCAGATATGTCTTATTTGCGTCATGACACCCTTGTCAAGTTATGGGATCGATGTGATGGATCATCTATTAAATATAAGAGTTTTAACCAGACACGTTTTTATCAACTCTTGGCATAAGAATTCGATGAAACCAACATAACAAAGAATTCCTCTTGAGGTTGTTGTTTGAACTATGCTGTGCATTTGGAGAACAAAAGACTCCTGCGTGTTCTTTTGGAACCTGTAGCTTACAACTTGATTCTTGAGCCACCTAAATCTTTAGAACATTTGCGCAACACATCTTCACCTCGACACATGGAACTTGAATCATCAATAGGGTACCTAGCAGAAATGTTTTCAGTCGATGTATCAATACAAAACCAAGAAGGAGCTTATCGATTACACTTGATGTGTCAACTTGTTGTTGACTCGTGGCCTTGAATGTTTGTCTTAACTCATGGATTTAAAATTGTGGTTTGACTCGTGGCTTTAATTTTGACTTAACTCGTGGCTTGAAATTGTGGTTTGAGCCTGCGACTTTGATATATGGAATGGCTTTATGTGTCGATTGATGAAATGGATTTAAAACAAACCATCAAACCTGATAGGCTTAGACTTGGTTTAAATAATGGGTTAGACACTTTCGTCATTGTTACTATGTTGGTGAGGGAAAGAAATAAAGGTGGAAAGTGAAGTTTCCCTGTAATCTTTGTACAAACGATCACCTTACCCCATTTATGCCCCAAACTTCTGGAAGCTGCAAGGATTTTATCTCTACCGCATGCCGTGCTGACTAATCCTTTTCCACATAACCAACACATGGCCTCGAGCTCCTCGAATGCCGAAAATGTGGTGAGTGGGACTCAAAACCCACTGATGCAAGACACTGACCGTTTATGCATCAATATGGTTAAATATGAGGTTAATGTAGCCACTCAGTCTCGCGATTACAGTTCTCCATAGACTGTACCTGGTCTAGATTCTCCCCCTCCTCCATAGATGCCCTTACAGATCAAAAAACCAAAGCCCCCGCCTCGTATTCTGAAAGGAGTACTCAAGCTCTCTACCCACAATCCTAATTCTAGAGCCACCCAAAATTACTCTATTATTGAGGACCTGGTTCAAACCCCTTATGCGATGTCAGCTCTAGAGGTACTCTAGATGTGCCCTTCACAGAGGAATGCCTTGTTATCTCCGTTAGGAGATCTAGATCCTTGTGGCTCAAAAGTTATCAAGTTTGACGTCACAGATGTGAAGCCTCACTTTCCTTACCATGTGGCATTCCAAATCCATGTGGGTTACTCAAAGTATACCATCAAGTGTACTGTTGTTGATGAAGGCACTGCAACATGTGTGATGTCCCTGGTCTGTTGGAAATCCCTCGACTCTTCGACCCTTTCTCAGTTTCTAACCATGTTGATTGCTTTTGATGGTTGTTCCTTCCGCCCTCACAATATTCTTCCTACCTTTCCGGTCCAGTTAGGTGGGAAAATGGTAGAGGTGGATGTCGAGGTGGTTGATGCACCCGTCGACTATAACTTGTTACTAGGACGCAATTGGACTTATGCTACGACTGCAATCGTATCTTTCGTCTTCTGTACTCTTTTTTTTCCTCACAATGGGAAGATCATGACGATCGATTAATTATCCTTTGCATATGCTAGCCCCAATGCATCTGTTAGACTGTTGATCCCCATGATCGACAATTCTCAACCGACAACTGAGAATATTGGTGTCATAATGTATTCATCCCTTATGGGTACCTTCGACTTCATGGCACTGGTTCACCATATTTATGCCATGTCCAGTAGGCCCGTTTCGTCAGAGAAGTATGTTCCTTTCCATACTTCCTGTTATCACTTAGAACTGACTGGGGTAGCATGCAAGTAAATCCCGAGGTAACCTCGAACCACTTTGGATTGGAAACTTCCCTTTCCAACCACGAGAGGGATCTCTCAAATAATGTCACAAAAACTAATGATAAATCAATAATTCACAAAAATAGTGGGCATATCTGAATGTATAAGAAAGGTTTTGAGTTTTAGGTTTTGTGGGTTGGACAGGGAGAATAGTCCATTGGGCATGGATTCAAATGATCAGGCAAATAATAAAAGAGTTTAGCAATGGGTATCAAGGGAACAGCGGCAAGGTAGAGGTTGCTTACAGAGAAAGATATTTATAAAGGTATGACAACATAATAACAAGAAACAAATACTTTATGCAAAGAGCACTTATCAACGAGGGAATTCTTAACATAAAACAAAAGAAAATGATTGCAAAGGACTGCGGGACAAAGCATCTAACAAAGGAATGAATTCTGGACCTGCAGTTTAGTGCATGAAGGTAACTTATAACCATCCATAAAAAAGAGCATCTAATAAAGGATGAGTTCTATTAACATAACATGGTTACAACTTACGACGAAAATGGTGAAATGATATGAAAACTGAGAAATGAGACACACTCTGCAAAAAACATCACATGAATCTCTGCAATCTCAATAATAAAAACCTATGCAGCTTGTATTAAAATGAAAATGAAAGTTCCAGCCACGAGGCCCTACTCCGGTGCCTCCCCCTCCATTGTGTCTTTTTTACATGTGCATATATAGAGAGATGCCCTCAGACCTAAAGACTTGAGTCATCAATCTTGGTTTCTAAAAACAGAAAGATTGTTACAAGGACTGACACATGTAAACACTAAATAATTCCTGGAAACTAGTTCAACAGAAAATAAATACAAGTGAGAAGATGTTGGCTTCTCAAATATGGTCGAATAGCTACTGCCTGAAAGGCTGGAGAACTTTTCCACCTGTTGCCTAGTTTGTAGGGAAAATTCTGCCCTCATATGCCACCTGTAGATGCTGGAACACTGTCTCCTGTAAATGCCCTCTGTAACTACTCTTTTGTAGCGCCTGAAAATTTTGTAGTGCACCTCTTAATTTCATAGCGCACTGGTGTTTTTCAAAACTGCGAAAATGAACTCTTCATTCTGTTATGGTATTTGTACATACAAACTTCTCTCCTTAGTATGCTGCACACAATTAATCTTTCCCTATAGACTTCATAGGAAATAAATAATTAGTACTCTTGCAAAATGAAGTTATATCATTTATCATAATTTTGCAAACTTGCTGTGATTATGCAAGAAAAACACAACATAAAACGAAGATACAAGAAATGATTCCATTCTTTTGTAATATTTATTCCTATTGCAACAATCTCTTTACTTTAAAACACCCATGGCATTGTTCAAGACCTGGTTGCAACGACTGAAACTTATTTTCAATCAAAAGTGAATCCACAAGAAGGAACTATTGTAATCTGCAAGAAAGCTCTCCTTAGGTGCCTCCATAACTGCTTCCTGAGCTTCAAAAGATAGAGGTTGTGTTGCAACCATACCAGTTGCCTTTTTGAGAAACAGAACAAACCCTTTGAAAAGTGTAAAATCATTGCTTCCCTGACATTTTCAGATATGTCTAATTTGCTTCATGGCACCCTTGTCAAGTTATGGGATCGATGTGATGGATCATCTATAAAAGATAAGAGCTGTAACCAGACACGTTTTTATCAAATCTTGGCATAAGAATTCAATGAAACCAACATAACAAAGAATTCCTCTTGAGGCTGTCGTTTGAACTGCGTTGTGCATTTGGAGAACAAAAGACTCACGCGTGTTCTTTTGGAACCTGTAGCTTACAACTTGATGCTTGAGCCACCTAAATCTTTAGAACATCTACGCAACACATCTTCACCTCGACACATGGAACTTGAATCATCGATAGCGTACCTAGCAAAAAGGTTTTTAGTCGGTGTATCAATATAGAACCAAGAAGGAGCTTATCGATTACACTTGATGTGTCGACTTGTTGTTGACTTGTGGCCTTGAATGTTTGTCTTAACTCATGGATTTAAAATTGTGGTTTGACTTGTGGCTTTAAGTTTGACTTAACTCGTGGCTTGAAATTGTGGTTTGAGCCTACAAATTTGATATATGGAATGGCTTTGTGTGTCAATTGATGAAATGGATTTAAAACAAACCATCAAACCTGATAGGCTTAGACTTGGTTTAAATAATGGGTTAGACACTTTTTAATGTACACACCATTTTTATTTTGGTAAAAATAACAAATTGCAAATATAAAGAAGCATAAAACTAGGATTTGGGCAATACTAACAATGATTTTGAAATGTAGGTCAGAAGACAATCTTAGGTAAAAAATGATCAACGAGAGCTTGATGAAGAATCTGGAGGTTAAGACATAGGCCACAAGACTTTATGAAAACAACAAATCAAGTAGAGAGGGATGAAAACACTCTTAAAAATAACATTGCATTTTGATCGCTAACATCTGGCTCCAACTGGGATGGAGACCTCCTTGCGAGGCTCCAAGGACCTAGTAGTTCTAGTCGCCTTGTCCATTGGGCTATGGAGTCAACAATCAACCATTCTATAAAAAATTCTCAAGGCCTGCCTTTATTCACACAAACTGACTGCTATTTCTACAAACTGAAGGAAAAATAAATGCTCGGGCAATGAGCTTATTTCCTACCCTACTCTGTTCTAACCAGATCTACAATTGGTTAGGTAAAGGATGATTTCCATAAAAATCATCCAAGCAATTTCAATACTAAAATAATCTCATCCATATCACCTATCAATAAATGATGTCTGAAATGTAGTAGCAGTGATAAAAAATCGTTCAGGAAACCATACCCACCAGGAAACATTTGCGAGCTAAGGAAATATGAAATTTTTGGGTTCTCTGAAAGGTATGATTCCATGAAGGCTGCCACCAGGTCTTTGAAACCGAGATCATAAACATGTTGGTCCATGGAGAACACCTGCTCAAACATGACTGCTTCTTTGCTGAAAAATTGATGACCTTCTTGTTCCCTTATGATCAGATCTTGATCATCAATCATTACAACTTCCTCTTTAGAATAATGCTCACATGAGGATGACAAAACATGGTTTACATCATATGGATTTTGATCAATTATAAAAATATAGTTGTCAATGCAGTCATCAACGATTTCATCTTCAACATTGTTTGAAAACTTCTCCTAAATTTGACATGCATACCTGTTCATTGAAACATCCGCAATCATTGAAGAATTTGATTCATAATTTGACACATACTTACATCCTTGCTGCTGTCCCAGGTCTGTTTCGCGCTCACTGTTTTCTTGCTGAAAATCTGAAATGTACTGATAGTTCCCTTGTTCATGTGCATGCAGATTTTCAAAGTCAACCCACTCTCGGATCCTTCTAGAATTGCAGATGTTCTCCTCCACTCCTTGAGCATCTTCAAACAACTGTCCCAGGGATGAATACCTCCTTTCTAACAAGAGAAGGGTAATTTCTGAATGAAGCCCCATAACATAATATATCATGACAGCTGTCTCTATAGGCCAGATCTCTAAAGGCATGTCATGATTCATGCTATAGAATCTTATGTTAAAAACAGACAAAGCTTCGTCCTCCTCTCTCCTCAAAACATAAAAATCAGCAAGGTATGAATCTAATGATTTTTTCTCACCCCAATACTTCAAAAAAGCATTAGAGAACTTAGTCCAAGAGCTAATGGAATCAACTCTCAGACCCTTAAACCAAACAACAACATCTCTGAACAAAGACTTAGAGAACAATATCATGATCACATCTTCATGAACAATCTCGAACCGATCAACAAAGTTTTCAAAGGATTCCAAGTGCCTCTCAGCTGAAACTTGTTTCTCTCCAGAAAATTGGGGAAGATACTCAAGGCAGTCAAGAGGATAAGGATGAAGAAGAAAGGGCAACCTTAAAGGATTGAACATATTCATTCTTATTTTAATTTGAAAGGAAGTGGGATGATCATGAAAGTTAATAGGTTGATGACAAGGTTCATCAGTAATGCAAAAAGGTACTGAGCTTTGGATAGGTTTGGAATCAGTTCCGACCTCTGTAAGGTTACATGACTGATCAGATTCAGGAGTAATTTGAATGTAGTGATCATCTTTATGAATGGGCTGAGTTAAAGCTACTGAATCTATATCTACAATATATGCAGTATGTAGATCTTCTTCTTCTAGAGATGGATATATACAAGAAGGATGATGATTTTTTGAATATACAAAACATAAAATGATTATCTTTACATGCGAAGGGAACAACATGAAAGAGTTGATAAAGAAAAACAAAAGTTCATGAAGCAAACTAATAAACTGATACATGGATTTAGAATTCAGCCTCTTCAACTTCTGTCAACCGGATCCTCCCCAGTGGAGTCTTTAATCGTGGAGTCGCCAGGCATATTGCTACAGTCAATTCTATGTCCTCCCTGTGTCTGCCATCAAAAGTCGGATCTATGTCGTTCTTCCCAGGGAAACTAGCTTCACTTCCGCTCCTCGACAACGATGCCAAAATGTTATCACTCAGAACTGACTGGGGTAACATGCAAGTAAATCCCAAGGTAACCTCGAACCACTTTGGATTGGAAACTGCCCTTTCCAACCACAAGAGGGATCTCTCAAATAATGTCACAAAAACTAATGATAAATCAATAATGCACAAAAACAGTGGGAAGATATTCAAGTATCAGAAAGGTTTTGAGTTTTAGGTTTTGTGGGTTGGACAGGGAGAATAGTCCATTGGGCATGGAGTCAAATGATCAGGCAAATAATACAAGAGTTCAACAATGGGTATCAAGGGAACATAGGCAAGGTAGAGGCTTCTTACAAACAAAGATATTTATAAAGGTATGACAACATAATAGCGAGACACAAATACTTTATACAAAGAGCACTTATCAATGGTTGAATTCTTAACATAAAACAAAAGAAAATGACTACAAAGGATGGCAGGACAAAGAATCTAACAAAGGGATGAATTCTGGACTTGTAGTTCAGTGCATGAAAGTAACTTATAACCATCCATAAAAAAGAGCATCTAATAAAGGATGAGTTCTATTAACATAACATAAAAAAGAGCATCTAATAAAGGATGAGTTCTATTAACATAACATGGTTACAAGTTAAGAAGAAAATGGTGAAATGATATGAAAACTGAGAAATGAGACACACTCTGCAAAAAACATCACATGAATCTCTGCAATCTCAATAACAAAAACCTCTGCAACTTGTATTAAAATAAAAATGAAAGTTCCAGCCATGAGGCCCTACTCCAGTGCCTCCCCCTCCATTGTGGATTTTTTACATGTGCATATATAGAGAGATGCCCTCATCCCTAAAAACTCGAGTCATCAATCTTGGTTTCTAAAAATAGAAAGATTGTTACAAGGACTGACACATGTAAACACTAACTAATTCCTGGAAACTGGTTCAACAGAAAATAAATACAAGTGAGAAGATGCTGGATTCTAAAATATGCTCGAATAGCTATTGCCTGAAAGGCTGGAGAACTCTGCCACATGTTTTCTAGTTTGTAGGGAAAATTCTTCCCTCATATGCCACTTGTATATGCTGGAACATCGTCTCCTGTAAATGCCCTCTGTAACTGCTCTTTTGTAGCGCCCCCAAATTCCATAGCGCACCTCTTAATTTCGTAGAGCACTGGTGTTTTTCAAAACTGCGAAAATGAACTCTTCATTTTGTTATGGTATTTGTACAGACAAACTTCTCTCCTTAGTATACTGCACACAATTAATCTTTCCCTGTAGACTTCATAGGAAAGAAATAATTAGTACTCTTGCAAAATGAAGTTATATCATTTATCATAATTTTGCATACCTACTGTGATTATGTAAGACAAACATAACAGAAAACGAAGATACATGAAATGATGCCATTCTTTTGTAATATTTATTCTTATTGCAGCAATCTCTTTGTTTTGAAACACCCATGGCATTGTTCAAGACCCGGTTGCAACGACTGAAACTTCTTTTCAATCAAAAGTGAATCCACCATAAGGAACTGTTGTAATCTGCAAGAAATATCTCCTTAGGTGCCTCCATAACCGCTTCCTGAGCTTCAGAAGATAGAGGCTATGTTGCAACCATACCAGTCGCCTTTCTGAGAAACAGAGCAGACCCTTTTGAAAAGTGTAAAATCGTTGCTTCCATGGCATTTTCAGATCTGTCTTATTTGCATCATGGCACCCTTGTCAAGTTATGGGATCAATGCGATGGATCATCTATCAAATATAAGAGCTGTAACCAGACACGTTTTTATCAACTCTTGGCATAAGAATTCGATGAAACCAACATAACAAAGAATTCCTCTTGAGGCTGTCGTTTGAACTGTGTTGTGCATTTGGAGAACAAAAGACTTCTGCATGTTCTTTTGGAACCTGTAGCTTACAACTTGATGCTTGAGCCACCTAAATATTTAAAACATCTGCGCAACACATCTTCACCTCGTCACATGGCACTTGAATCATCGATAGGGTACATGGCAGAAAGGTTTTCAGTCGGTGTATCAATATAGAACCAAGAAGGAGCTTATCGATTACACTTGATGTGTCGACTTGTTGTTGACTCATGGCCTTGAATCTTTGGCTTAACTCATGGATTTAAAATTGTGGTTTAACTCGTGGCTTTAAGTTTGACTCAACACGTGGCTTGAAATTGTGGTTTGATCCCAAGGCTTTGATATATGGAATAACTTTGTGTGTCGATTGATGAAATGGATTTAAAACAAACCATCAAACCTGATAGGCTTAGACTTGGTTTAAATAATGGGTTAGAAACTTTGTAATGCACACACCATTTTTATTTTCGTAAAAATAACAAATTGCAAATATAAAGAAGCATACAACTAGGATTTGGGAAATACCAACAATGCTTTTGAAATGCAGGTCAGAAGACAATATTAGGTAAAACCGATCAATGGGAGCTTGATGAAGAATCTGGAGGTTAAGACACTGGCCAAAAGACTTTAAGAAAACAACAAATCAAGTAGAGAGATATGAAAACACTCTCAAAAATACCATTGCATTTTGATCGCTAACACTTCCTATTTTAACGATCCTTGGACCCTACCTTCCTCGATGACATCTTGTGAAGGTAAGTTACATTCTAGAATGGCCATGCCACTATTGGCAGCAAAGATTGTGTATCAGGATGTCCTTGACTCTTCCGCCGATCCAAATCCCTTTACCTCGCAGATGGACGAGGAGGATCTTGTTCTAGATCTCGTGTGGGCCACTTCATCGTCTTGTTCACGTGACTGCCTCGATAAGACTTTGCCTTCAGATGAAGCTATCATTGAGGCCATGAATGGTTCTGACAGGCCCTGGGATGATATGCATCATTGCTCTTATTTTCTCCCGGAGCTTGCTAGATTCAAGCAAGATGATTTTAGATCTACTTTGAGCGAGATAGTCAGTCACACCGTAGTTCTGCTTGATACACATGAAATTTATGTTGAAGGAAACATGGTGAGTATTTCCCCTACCGTCACATTTGATGTCTCTCGTATCCCTGACAAGATTGAAAATGTATACATTAGTGCATATTGTTCGCCAGAAGAAATTTTGATCTACACCGAACTCTTCAAGGAATTCTGAGATGTATTTTCTTGGTCATATGAAGAGATGCCAGGAATCGACCCTCAAATTGCCGAACATGAGATTAAGAATTACTTGGATGCTAAGCCTGTTCGACAATGTTTTAGAGATGTCAATCCTTGGAAGGCCCCTGCTATTAAGGTAGAGGTAGAAAAACTGCTTAATGTTGGCTTTATCTACCTGGTTCCCTTGACTGAATGGGTTTCCAATCCCATTCCTGTGAATAAAAAGAAA
>ML813299.1:72875-97526 GCA_009831015.1 Picea engelmannii | reverse complement strand
AGTCAGTTTGTGTGAATAAAGGCAGGCCTTGAGAATTTTTTATAGAATGGTTGATTGTTGACTCCATAGCCCAATGGACAAGGCGACTAGAACTACTAGGTCCTTGGAGCCTCGCAAGGAGGTCTCCATCCCAGTTGGAGCCAGATGTTAGCGATCAAAATGCAATGTTATTTTTAAGAGTGTTTTCATCCCTCTCTACTTGATTTGTTGTTTTCATAAAGTCTTGTGGCCTATGTCTTAACCTCCAGATTCTTCATCAAGCTCTCGTTGATCATTTTTTACCTAAGATTGTCTTCTGACCTACATTTCAAAATCATTGTTAGTATTGCCCAAATCCTAGTTTTATGCTTCTTTATATTTGCAATTTGTTATTTTTACCAAAATAAAAATGGTGTGTACATTAAAAAGTGTCTAACCCATTATTTAAACCAAGTCTAAGCCTATCAGGTTTGATGGTTTGTTTTAAATCCATTTCATCAATTGACACACAAAGCCATTCCATATATCAAATTTGTAGGCTCAAACCACAATTTCAAGCCACGAGTTAAGTCAAACTTAAAGCCACAAGTCAAACCACAATTTTAAATCCATGAGTTAAGACAAACATTCAAGGCCACAAGTCAACAACAAGTCGACACATCAAGTGTAATCGATAAGCTCCTTCTTGGTTCTATATTGATACACCGACTAAAAACCTTTTTGCTAGGTACGCTATCGATGATTCAAGTTCCATGTGTCGAGGTGAAGATGTGTTGCGTAGATGTTCTAAAGATTTAGGTGGCTCAAGCATCAAGTTGTAAGCTACAGGTTCCAAAAGAACACGCGTGAGTCTTTTGTTCTCCAAATGCACAACGCAGTTCAAACGACAGCCTCAAGAGGAATTCTTTGTTATGTTGGTTTCATTGAATTCTTATGCCAAGATTTGATAAAAACGTGTCTGGTTACAGCTCTTATCTTTTATAGATGATCCATCACATCGATCCCATAACTTGACAAGGGTGCCATGAAGCAAATTAGACATATCTGAAAATGTCAGGGAAGCAATGATTTTACACTTTTCAAAGGGTTTGTTCTGTTTCTCAAAAAGGCAACTGGTATGGTTGCAACACAACCTCTATCTTTTGAAGCTCAGGAAGCAGTTATGGAGGCACCTAAGGAGAGCTTTCTTGCAGATTACAATAGTTCCTTCTTGTGGATTCACTTTTGATTGAAAATAAGTTTCAGTCGTTGCAACCAGGTCTTGAACAATGCCATGGGTGTTTTAAAGTAAAGAGATTGTTGCAATAGGAATAAATATTACAAAAGAATGGAATCATTTCTTGTATCTTCGTTTTATGTTGTGTTTTTCTTGCATAATCACAGCAAGTTTGCAAAATTATGATAAATGATATAACTTCATTTTGCAAGAGTACTAATTATTTATTTCCTATGAAGTCTATAGGGAAAGATTAATTGTGTGCAGCATACTAAGGAGAGAAGTTTGTATGTACAAATACCATAACAGAATGAAGAGTTCATTTTCGCAGTTTTGAAAAACACCAGTGCGCTATGAAATTAAGAGGTGCACTACAAAATTTTCAGGCGCTACAAAAGAGTAGTTACAGAGGGCATTTACAGGAGACAGTGTTCCAGCATCTACAGGTGGCATATGAGGGCAGAATTTTCCCTACAAACTAGGCAACAGGTGGAAAAGTTCTCCAGCCTTTCAGGCAGTAGCTATTCGACCATATTTGAGAAGCCAACATCTTCTCACTTGTATTTATTTTCTGTTGAACTAGTTTCCAGGAATTATTTAGTGTTTACATGTGTCAGTCCTTGTAACAATCTTTCTGTTTTTAGAAACCAAGATTGATGACTCAAGTCTTTAGGTCTGAGGGCATCTCTCTATATATGCACATGTAAAAAAGACACAATGGAGGGGGAGGCACCGGAGTAGGGCCTCGTGGCTGGAACTTTCATTTTCATTTTAATACAAGCTGCATAGGTTTTTATTATTGAGATTGCAGAGATTCATGTGATGTTTTTTGCAGAGTGTGTCTCATTTCTCAGTTTTCATATCATTTCACCATTTTCGTCGTAAGTTGTAACCATGTTATGTTAATAGAACTCATCCTTTATTAGATGCTCTTTTTTATGGATGGTTATAAGTTACCTTCATGCACTAAACTGCAGGTCCAGAATTCATTCCTTTGTTAGATGCTTTGTCCCGCAGTCCTTTGCAATCATTTTCTTTTGTTTTATGTTAAGAATTCCCTCGTTGATAAGTGCTCTTTGCATAAAGTATTTGTTTCTTGTTATTATGTTGTCATACCTTTATAAATATCTTTCTCTGTAAGCAACCTCTACCTTGCCGCTGTTCCCTTGATACCCATTGCTAAACTCTTTTATTATTTGCCTGATCATTTGAATCCATGCCCAATGGACTATTCTCCCTGTCCAACCCACAAAACCTAAAACTCAAAACCTTTCTTATACATTCAGATATGCCCACTATTTTTGTGAATTATTGATTTATCATTAGTTTTTGTGACATTATTTGAGAGATCCCTCTCGTGGTTGGAAAGGGAAGTTTCCAATCCAAAGTGGTTCGAGGTTACCTCGGGATTTACTTGCATGCTACCCCAGTCAGTTCTAAGTGATAACAGGAAGTATGGAAAGGAACATACTTCTCTGACGAAACGGGCCTACTGGACATGGCATAAATATGGTGAACCAGTGCCATGAAGTCGAAGGTACCCATAAGGGATGAATACATTATGACACCAATATTCTCAGTTGTCGGTTGAGAATTGTCGATCATGGGGATCAACAGTCTAACAGATGCATTGGGGCTAGCATATGCAAAGGATAATTAATCGATCGTCATGATCTTCCCATTGTGAGGAAAAAAAAGAGTACAGAAGACGAAAGATACGATTGCAGTCGTAGCATAAGTCCAATTGCGTCCTAGTAACAAGTTATAGTCGACGGGTGCATCAACCACCTCGACATCCACCTCTACCATTTTCCCACCTAACTGGACCGGAAAGGTAGGAAGAATATTGTGAGGGCGGAAGGAACAACCATCAAAAGCAATCAACATGGTTAGAAACTGAGAAAGGGTCGAAGAGTCGAGGGATTTCCAACAGACCAGGGACATCACACATGTTGCAGTGCCTTCATCAACAACAGTACACTTGATGGTATACTTTGAGTAACCCACATGGATTTGGAATGCCACATGGTAAGGAAAGTGAGGCTTCACATCTGTGACGTCAAACTTGATAACTTTTGAGCCACAAGGATCTAGATCTCCTAACGGAGATAACAAGGCATTCCTCTGTGAAGGGCACATCTAGAGTACCTCTAGAGCTGACATCGCATAAGGGGTTTGAACCAGGTCCTCAATAATAGAGTAATTTTGGGTGGCTCTAGAATTAGGATTGTGGGTAGAGAGCTTGAGTACTCCTTTCAGAATACGAGGCGGGGGCTTTGGTTTTTTGATCTGTAAGGGCATCTATGGAGGAGGGGGAGAATCTAGACCAGGTACAGTCTATGGAGAACTGTAATCGCGAGACTGAGTGGCTACATTAACCTCATATTTAACCATATTGATGCATAAACGGTCAGTGTCTTGCATCAGTGGGTTTTGAGTCCCACTCACCACATTTTCGGCATTCGAGGAGCTCGAGGCCATGTGTTGGTTATGTGGAAAAGGATTAGTCAGCACGGCATGCGGTAGAGATAAAATCCTTGCAGCTTCCAGAAGTTTGGGGCATAAATGGGGTAAGGTGATCGTTTGTACAAAGATTACAGGGAAACTTCACTTTCCACCTTTATTTCTTTCCCTCACCAACATAGTAACAATGACGAAAGTGTCTAACCCATTATTTAAACCAAGTCTAAGCCTATCAGGTTTGATGGTTTGTTTTAAATCCATTTCATCAATCGACACATAAAGCCATTCCATATATCAAAGTCGCAGGCTCAAACCACAATTTCAAGCCACGAGTTAAGTCAAAATTAAAGCCACGAGTCAAACCACAATTTTAAATCCATGAGTTAAGACAAACATTCAAGGCCACGAGTCAACAACAAGTTGACACATCAAGTGTAATCGATAAGCTCCTTCTTGGTTTTGTATTGATACATCGACTGAAAACATTTCTGCTAGGTACCCTATTGATGATTCAAGTTCCATGTGTCGAGGTGAAGATGTGTTGCGCAAATGTTCTAAAGATTTAGGTGGCTCAAGAATCAAGTTGTAAGCTACAGGTTCCAAAAGAACACGCAGGAGTCTTTTGTTCTCCAAATGCACAGCATAGTTCAAACAACAACCTCAAGAGGAATTCTTTGTTATGTTGGTTTCATCGAATTCTTATGCCAAGAGTTGATAAAAACGTGTCTGGTTAAAACTCTTATATTTAATAGATGATCCATCACATCGATCCCATAACTTGACAAGGGTGTCATGACGCAAATAAGACATATCTGAAAATGTCAGGGAAACAACGATTTTACACTTTTCAAAGGGTATGTTCTGTTTCTCAGAAAGGCGACTGGTATGGTTGCAACACAACCTCTATCTTCTGAAGCTCAGGAAGTAGTTATGGAGGCACCTAAGGAGATATTTCTTGCAGATTACAACAGTTCCTTCTGGTGGATTCACTTTTGATTGAAAATAAGTTTCAGTCGTTGCAATTGGGTCTTGAACAATGCCATGGGTGTTTTAAAGTAAATAGATTGTTGCAATAGGAATAAATATTACAAAAGAATGGCATCATTTCCTGTATCTTTGTTTTCTGCTGTGTTTTTCTTGCATAATCCCAACAAGTTTGCAAAATTATGATAAATGATATAACTTCATTTTGCAAGAGTACTAATTATTTCTTTCATATGAAGTCTACAGGGAAAGATTAATTGTGTGCAGCATACTAAGGAGAGAAGTTTGTATGTACAAATACCATAACAGAATGAAGAGTTCATTTTCGCAGTTTTGAAAAACACCAGTGCACTACGAAATTAAGAGGTGCACTACAGAATTTTCGGGTGCTACAAAAGAGTAGTTACAGAGGGCATTTACAGGAGACAGTGTTCCAGCATCTACAGGTGGCATATGAGGGAAGCATTTTCCCTACAAACTAGGCAACAGGTAGCAGATTTCTCTAGCCTTTCAGGCAGTAGCTATTCGAGTTTATTTGAGAAGCCAACATCTTCTCACTTGTATTTATTTTTTGTTGAACTAGTTTCCAGGAATTACTTAGTGTTTACATGTGTCAGTCCTTGTAACAATATTTCTATTTTTAGAAACCAAGATTGATGACTCGAGTCTTTAGGGTTGAGGGAATCTCTCTATATATGCACATGTAAAAAAGACACAATGGAGGGGGAGGCATCGGAGTAGGGCCTCGTGGTTGGAACTTTCATTTTCATTTTAATACAAGTTTCATAGGTTTTTGTTATTGAGATTGCAGAGATTCATGTGATGTTTTTTGCAGAGTGTGTCTCATTTCTCAGTTTTCATATCATTTCACCATTTTTGTCTTAAGTTGTAACCATGTTATGTTAATAGAACTCATCCTTTATTAGATGCTCTTTTTTATGGATGGTTATAAGTTACCTTCATGCACTGAACTGCGGGTCCATAATTCATCCCTTTGTTAGATGCTCGGTCTCGCGGTCCTTTGCAGTCATTTTCTTCTATTTTATGTTAAGAATTCACTTGTTGATAAGTGCTCTTTGCATAAAGTATTTGTTTCTCGCTATTCTGTTGTCATACCTTTATAAATATCTTTCTCTGTAAGCAGCCTCTACCTTGCCTCTGTTCCCTTGATACCCATTGTTGAACTCTTGTATTATTTGCCTGATCATTTGAATCCATGCCCAATGGACTATTCTCCCTGTCCAACCCACAAAACCTAAAACTAAAAACCTTTCTGATACTTGTAGATATGCCCACTATTTTTGTGCATTATTGATTTATCATTAGTTTTTGTGACATTATTTGAGATATCCCTCTCGTGGTTGGAAAGGGAAGTTTCCAATCCAAAGTGGTTCAAGGTTACCTTGGGATTTATTTGCATGCTACCCTAGTCAGTTTTGAGTGATAACAGGAAGTACGGAAAGGAACATACCTCTCTGACAAAACGGGCCTACTAGACATGGCGTAAATATGGTGAACCGGTGCCATGAAGTCAAAGGTACCCATAAGGGATGAATACATTCTGACACCGATATTCTTAGTTGTCGGCTAAGAATTGTCGATCACGGGGATCAATGATCCAATAGATGCATTGGGGCTAGCATATGCAAAGGATAATTGATCGATCATCATGATCTTCCCATCATGAGGAAAACAAAGAGTACGGAAGAAGAAATATACAATTGCAGTCATAGCGTAAGTCCAATTGTGTCCTAGTAACAAGTTATAGTTGACGGGCACATCAACCATCTCAACATCCACCTCTACCATTTTCCCACCTAACTGGACCGAAAAGGCAAGAAGAATACTGTGAGGGCGGAAGGAACAACCGTCAAAAGAAATCAACATGGTCAGAAACTGAGAAAGGGTGGGAGATTTGAGGGCTTTCCAACAAACCAAGGACATCACACATGTTGCAGTGCCTTCATCAACAATAGTATGCTTGATGGTATACTTCGAGTAACCCACATGTATTTGGAATTCCGCATGGTAAGGAAAGTGAGGCTTCACATCTGTGACGTCAAACTTGATAACTTTTGAGCCACAAGGATCTAGATCTTCTAACGGATATAACAAGGCATTCCTCTGTGAAGGGCACATCTGGAGTACCTCTAGAGCTGACATCGCATAAGGGGTTTGAACCAGGTCCTCAATAATAGAGTAATTTTGGGTGGCTCTAGAATTAGGATTGTGGGTAGAGAGCTTGAGTACTCCTTTCAGAATACAAGGCGGGGGCTTTGGTTTTTTGATCTGTAAGGGCATCTATGGAGGAGGGGGAGAATCTAGACCAGGTACAGTCTGTGGAGAACTGTAATCACGAGACTGAGTGGCTACATTAACCTCATATTTAACCATATTGATGCATAAATGGTCAGTGTCTTGCATCAGTGGGTTTTGAGTCCCACTCACCACATTTTCGGCATTCGAGGAGCTCGAGGCCATGTGTTGGTTATGTGGAAAAGGATTAGTCAGCACGACATGCGGTAGAGATAAAAGCCTTGCAGCTTCCAAAATTTTGGGGCATAAATGGGTAAGGTGATCATTTGTACAAAGATTACAGGGAAACTTCACTTTCCGCCTTTATTTCTTTCCCTCACCAACATTATTATTCGTCTTCTCATTATTACCATTTTCCTTGGGTTTATTATTATTTTTCCCACCCTTACGATTATTATTATGTCCTTACTTTTTATTCCCTCATGGTTGTTGGTTACCATTCGGGTTGGTCGACGATTGCACAGAGTGTACATCTATCGATTGAGTTTGATTGGAGGACACAGACGAAGTTGGCCCTCCTACATACTGGTTTAGAGACAACTCTTTCAAATGGCTTGTCACCAAGTCTGCAGATTTCACATTGGTGGAGCCTACAATGCCATCGGCATGAGGACCGAGATTTTTTCTAGGGTCATAGTTTGACCTCGGTGCGTCTGGAAGAATTGTGTATAACATCCCAGACTAAGCATATATAAGATCTAATTGATGGGATTTAAAAATCGCATCTTCCTCAGATGTAACCCCGTATGTAGAAACATCCTTCGAAATATAAGGTTGTAGAGACTTAAGGAACCACTCTAGCAAGAATTTTGTGGGTATGCAGGTATTGATAAACCTCTTTCGTCTACACCACTCCTGGATGTGATCCGAGATATGAGTGGCTTTGTCCTGGCATAAGGTCGACACAAGTTCTAAGCCAACATCGTAAAGAACCGACAATTGGAAGTGGTTGAGGAAGACTAAGACCATCTGACTAAAGGTTTTGTATGACCCCCTAGGTAGCTCAATATACCATTTCGTGGAGACCCCCATAAGGGTGCGTTGAAACAATCTTAACTGAATAGAATTATCGTTAAGGGAATTCAAAGAGCACCAAAGGTGAAAAGTAGTAACGTGATCACCAGGATATTTACCATTCTTTCCTTCAAATTTTGGAATGTCTGAAGGAAGCTTGGTGGGAATGGGGGGGCATGTCGAATCATGACACATAGGATCATTCATTAACTTAGAAAAGTCTGGCAGATTAAGCGTGGCCAGAAAAGAGAGATGGGGTTGTAGCATCTAGACCCAGGCTCCTTGGAAAGATTGTTGTTGGGGAATCGCAACCCATCCAGGGTTATGGTAAACACCATGGCCCTGTCCGGGATTGTAAGACCCTCCTCTGAACTGATTCATAAGGGGTTGGTTGGGCACCATTCCAGTAGGAATGTTTTGATGAGAGTTGTAAAACTACCCCTAGTTGGAGTGGCTCCAGGTTGGGGGTTGCCCAATGTATGAAATTGACCTCCTTTAGGTGTGAATTCAGGGGATAAAGGTGGATTCACCATGCCGAACGTTTTGGTAGGAATCGGTACAGAGGAGGTGGGTGTAAAGGACGAACCATAAGCAGTAGCTTGTCCGCCAGGTTGGTTACTCCATCCAGAATTAACAGGATTAGACCCAAGGTTAACAAGAGGAAAGCCTTCAACGGTAGGATTCATTTGAGGGATGTGATTACCACCAAACGAGAATGGAGTATGTGGAGGAGTTGTGCCCCCAATTCCAATGCTAGTATTTGTACTAGTCGTTGGAATGGAGATTGAAAACTGCGATGTGAAGTTTGGCATACCATAGGAAAAAGGACTAAAGGCCATAGGGATGGACTGAACATTATAGCCTAGTGAGTGACAAAGAGACCCAAAAGGGTTCGTGGCTATAGGTTGACTATTCATTATAGGATAGGTAGAGGTGATGATAAGCACCTCCGGCACTACAACCATTGTGGTTGAAGGTGTTGAAGGGGTATCGTTAACTATAGTAGGTATGGGAGTTGAAGGGCTCCCAATATATTATTGAATTGACTCAGTGCTCATCCTTGTAAGATCACAAGTCTGATAAGTGGATGTGAGTGTACCATGTTTGGTAACTTTACGCCTTTTAGAAGGAAAAGACTCAAAATGTGGTGGTAACTGTAACAAGCGGTGAGACCTACGGGGAAGATGGTTTGGATCCACGATGACTCAAGACTTGTGATACAAAAAACAAATCCTAAGTTCAACTAGTAATCAAAGAGCACACCAAAAATAATCAAACGGCCAATAGGCACACAAACAGGATAAAGTGGTTGAAAGGGACCTCCCTCTCTAAAGTAGGTATGCCTTGCCCAAGAGGGGCCTAAGACTCCTCTACTAAAGATCGGAGGTATCAAAATCAGTTATAAGGGCCCTCGTGGGCTTAACAACCAGTTGGTGAGATCCCCCCAGAGAGGTAATCCTCCATAAAGGTTGTGTGTTGTCCAACCCTTATCTGACCCAGGGTACCTGCAGAATAATCCCTTCAAGTAACCTATGTGGCACTTAAGTCAAGTAACTAAGCAACCACGATATAACTGATGCACGGGCGAACAGTTGTAAGTCAGGTCCACCGTAGGGGCAGGGTAACAAAGCCTGAAACCTTGAAAGCATCGCCTCTCACAGAGGTAAAGGTACTAGCAAGATCCCCATATATGAATAGATCCCCAGAAATATATCTGACACTAAGAAAGTATCGGGGGGATATCCCTTCAACCAACCTCACACGATCTCATGCTTAACTCCAGTGTAAGCGGAGCCTTCTGATATTACCGATTATACAATGGACTTCTCCACTCCCTTAGTCAGACACATATTTTGATTTAATAGCCTTGGAGAAGTTTACTCACAAAATCTTATTCCAAGGCTCTAAATCCTAAGCTAGTTTGTGCACCCTAGAAAAATAAAATCGTTACTAATCAATTTTAAAGTATAGTGTTACTTTTAGTGGCCTTGCTTACTCAAAAAGGTGTGGTCACGAAACTAGTGATGTTATGACTCAACAAGTAAAATAAATGAATATGAATACAATGCAAAGTCCTAACTTCAATTCCAAATAAATGATATGCTTTTCAAAATGAAATTCTCAATTTAGTTCTGCAATTCTAAATAAAATGCAATCTTTCTTTACATGTATTAAGATCAATGATAAGGACTCTAAAGATCAAATGCCAACAATGTAAAATGCCTAATATTTTTCTATTTTCAATATAAAAGAATGAAAATGCAAGGACTGAACAACAACTTGATATAAAAACTCTACTGTATGTAAACAAAGACAAACCAAGTAGGATATCAAGGACAAAAACCCAGAACAAGATGCAAGGACAATCAAATGAAAAGGATGATGAGAAAGGCACCGCCCAAAAATTCATCCAAAGAAAGGTTTACTGTCATTCCACTGACACTTAACAATCATAACAAAGACCCAAGAAGACTCGGCAACCCTCAAAACCTACCCAGCAATCATCAAACCCAGAAACCAAGCAACAAAGGGTGATGTACATGATTGTTCAAGGGAAAAGTGTGTATATACGCCTCTTGCAGAAGGACAACACGTGTATATATGTGATTGTCTGGCAAAAACCCACATATATGTGTCAAAACACAGCTATAAGGAGAAGGCTAAGAAACTCAGACTCAAAATGAATAAAGGCTATCAAATAGTCATACGACAAGAAACTCATATAAACGAGATCAATCTAAGGAGAAAAACAATCCAAACCCCGAAAAAGAAGATTGTATCCCCAGTATGGTCGTCAATTATGTTACGAGGAAAATCTCTCTATGGCTAGGGGTAAACCACAATAGACGGAAATGACTGCAAAAATCAACTCTAATCTCAAGTATGTTATATAAACAAATATGCTAGAAAGACAAGATAAAAGGCCTACCTCGTCCAAATGTTCGATGAAGTCTACCGTTGAGCACTTGACTCAAAGCAATACACCTACAACTTGTCCTCAAAAACCAAGAAATGCAAGCATATGGTGATAATATATAATGTTAGCACATTCAATAGCATAACCCATCAACATTCATAACAAATACACCCATGGAATAACAATTCAAATATTTGCAAGATATTAATTGGACGAGAAAAGAGTATTTCTATTAAAATGTAATCAACAAAAGTGAATGAATTACACACTTCTGTGTCGGCACAGTTCGGAACCGAGAAACTAAGTCCCTTTCAGTTGGCCCTCCATCACTTCAATCCTCCACCAAAGGCAAGCTCATATAAGAGATACAATGAGGTTCTCAATCATGTAGGGAAGAGCTTGGGGGATGAACAATGTGTTCAGACTTAAAAGGACAAAGGGATGCAAACTCAATATGAAGTGAATAATTTCTTCAGAGTAACTTTGCTCTCAAAGTTGAATTCTTCTCCTCTTTTCCATTGCTCGGATTTTGCCCATTTGTAGCCTTCAAGTGGAATTGAAGGGTCGAGTCGGAATGTTTCCAATATATGAAAACTCAAGGATCATAGATCTCATGATGTGACATGGAAACCCGACACCATTTTTTAATTTTGGGCACAAATCCCAATGTACGCTAGCTATAGTGGTGCAACCTGCATATACGCATGTTGTACAATAGGAAGGGCGCGTATATGTGGAAAAATAATGTTTTTAGCTCTGGGATTTGAAAAAAGGGATTTCAAGTCTGCATAGGGAAATGGAAAAAGGCCTTATGTGCAAGTTTGCATAGGGTGAGGCAAATCTTTCTATAACAGCGGTTGGTCCATCTGAGAGTGCTTCAAATAGAAGGTCCAACCAACAATTTAAGCATTCCTAGCGAAACATTTGGTCAGCCATGTTCCTATGGATGTCCATTATTAGATTGAGGTGATCCTCAGAGAGAATAGGTTGTGGTGTAGAAACGGGGGCCTCCACTGATGGAGGAGTGACATCTTGAATATTGATAAGCATAGGAATCTCCTCAATGATGGTGTAGCCCTAATGTCCTTCTAGTGGGTTGGATAGATATTTTGGGCCAGGTTCCTCTTTTGGCACGACTGGATGAACTGGTCGCCTGCTTGGTGAGGGACGAGCTATAGACGAGCCCTCGGCATTTCCAGGAAGAGGAGCCTACGCGTCCTCCTCAAGGATGGGGCAACCCCAATTTTCCTCCTCCATACTAGTAGCAAGGTTCGGAGTCTTATCGAAGTGTATGCTCGGAGGTGGAGAGTAGTGAGACTCCCTGTCGAGGATACCAACATTGCTTCTTCAACCTACAAGGTAGCAAAAATAATCTATACCTCTGCGAGGTCTTCCTCGCTCTCGAGGCATAGTTTCAATGTCGAGTGCTTTGAAGTGAAAAGGGAAAAGGGGCCACCAATGTTGAGCGTACCTGTAATCCTCCAAAGAGGATGTCAGACGCACTAGCCAAGTGTGAAAAAGAAACATGACAAGAATTTTGGGAGAGTGAATGGAAATAACTTTGTGCCATCTCATTAAGTGTGCATTAACAGTCAAGACAACATCGTCCTCTATGGGATGCATCCCCATTAATCCTGGCGGCATCTTGAAACAGTGAATCTGAACTCACATGAGGCCAAAACTCCCATCACCAACGTCATGCATTAAATGCCCTCTCACGACGTGAAACCAAGAGGGGCTTGCTTTAAGTGCATGGCTTATGCACATGGCACCCCATCCAGGGAGGTGTGAGTGGACATTAATCATCATCATCCTCATCATTTTATCAAACAACAACTATTTAATTTAACAATTTGTCATTAATGAATAATGTATTTTCAATTTTATTCCTTTAAAGCTATTTCGTGACACTCTTTTCTAACATGTTAGCTTCACTTACACAATTTATATCCATAAATCTTTCATATATTTTGAGGTTAACCATTTAAATGAAAAAAAATCATATCAAATAATGTGTATGATGAACTAATTCATTATTTGAGTACAATGTGACTCATTTCTTCATTTAAATATTCATTAAATTAATATAAAAGAACAATATTATGGTTGTTTAGATAAGAACTTAATTATATTGATTTATATGTTTCAATTAACTCTAAGATCTATGAGAAACAATAAGCAGAAAGGCAGGAGTACAAGATWTAATTCATTTGAGTGACTTTTAATGCAGTCAAGGAACTCAGTGAGCATGGTTGAGAATCAATGATTCCTCAAGCAATACTCGTGCACTTTCGGAATGTATTTATTTTTATTTTGAAATAATAAATACTAGTTTTCTCTAGAAGGAAAAATAAAAATAATAAAATAAATAATAACATTGTGAATAATTTCAATCTCTTGATTCACTTTTCCTGCAAGAAGGTACCTTGCTGTGGTGATGTCCTCTTGGCTGACTCTCATATATCATTCTTTTGACATTTTGGTTTACTTGCTTTATTGGAAAGGTCGTGTTGAAGTTATGACTGCTCGTCTTGATATTTGTAATGCTGAAAATGTTCTGGTTGTTTATAAAAGGCCAAATTCTGATATTGGAAGAATGTAATAAGTAGAAGATTTAATACAGCATGGATTATCTATTTTGATATTTTTTTAAAGAAATATTAAAAAAAAAATTAATTATTTTATATTTGAGATATTATTAAATAATAATAATAATAATAATTTTAAAAATGATTAATAATATAATTAATAAAAAAAAAATTAGTATTTTTTTAATTTTTATTAAATATTTGTTTTTTGGAAAAAATCCATCTCATGTTTAATAATAATTTTATAATAAAAATGAATAATAACATAATGAATAATTTTATTTTTTTTAGTTTTTTATTTTAGTTTTTTGCTAAATATTTTTTTTTTTTTTTTTATTATAAAATCCATCTCATGTTTAATAAATTATTGAAAAATAATAAAAATGAATAATAACATAGTAAATAATTTCAAATTTTTGCATTCTTCATATACATAATTTAATTTTTTTTGAATAAATCAACATTCATCCATCAATATTTCAAAATTATTAGCTTTTAGAAAAATATCTAAATTATACTCAATATTTCAAAATTACTAGCTTTTAGAAAAATATCCAGATTATGCACATGATTAAATCATCCTCAATATCATTACTCATTTTCCATATAAACCCTTTCCACTTATAAGAGTTAACTTTCACCATTAATATATAGGTCTTCAAATGGAAAACTAGTACCCAAAGAGGTTGGGTCCACTAGTGAGGAAGAGTTCTCACTAATGAGAAAGGTTCAATTTATATGAGGGCTTTTATTGAAATCATGTGGTCACTTTGAGGTAGTGGTTAAATGTGATTGCACTCATAGAGATTATATTAAATGATTTTGTGTGCCATACACATATAAGTAGATTAAATCCTACCCCCATATCCTTCAAATTTCGTCACAAAGTCATAGCTCAAGTGATAGGGTGTGAGTTTGATAACTACCCCACCCAGGGCGATGAGGTGTGAGTTTGATAAGTGCCCCACCTAGTTTCAAACCTTGTTGGTGACATAAACAGACACCCCCTCTTGGGACATCTTGACTCTAGGTTCACCAAGAAGATTTTGATATATATGATTTACATACTATTGCATATATTTTAAAGATATAGTGGTAATTAATAAGTTTGATTTCTATCTCACTTTGTCTAGTTATAAATTTCCTTAATTTTAAAATAAAATAAAATCAATAAAATATCATAATAATTATAAAATCAAAATGTAGACATAAATAATATAAAAGTATATAATTATAAAGTTAATATAATATTTAAATGATGTTATGATTTGTTTTAATTAATATCTCTATTCACATTTATAAGTTTTTTTTTAAACTTTTGTCATAATTTTGAATTGGGCACTTAACGGTAATTGATGCGTTCATCAAAATATTCACCCTTAAGAAATGAGACTTTGAATGAGGCACATAACTATATTTTTGTGAAATGTATAAATTTTTAATGGGATGAAAATATATATCTATAGGTCAAAACTTTAAAAAGACCAAAGAAGTTTATTTGCATATGCTTTCATCCATCCATATCATCTAAAACCTAAACACACACCAAGTGTAGACGGAATTTTTAATCCCCTAAACACATTAAGTGTACACGGAATTTTTAATCTTTCTTAATTCCATGTTAAATAAGTTCACACTAACATTAAACTCCATGTTAAATAAGTTTACACTAACATTAAATCCAAAGTAAAAAAATAAATAACTTTATTGTCAAATATTATGAACATACATGCATGGAGAGTAATTAGTTCATAAGATTGTTAACATACATAGAGGCTAATTAGTTTGTATGGTGTAAGGGGAAAAATTATGTAACAATTCCCAAAGATGACTTAAAGAAACATTTCGTGTTTTGTTGTATAGAGACATTTTGTGTTTTGTTGTAATTTAGATGGATGATTTGGATTTAATTATTACAATATAAATTGTATTAATGTTTTGTTGTAATTTAGATAGATGATTTGGATTTAATTATTATAATACTAATCAAATTAATGATGGATGCGGAGAACATGTAAAAATGTATTTTTATAATATCATTGGGTAATCAAGTATGTTATAAGAATAGTTTTCTAGCTTCAAACGTATCAAATTTTTTCATTTTCCAATATCAAGATGATCATTTAAAAAATAGGTACACTATTATAATGATGCAAGTATAGAATTGTAGATTTCATTTGAGTATTTTGAGAAATAAAATAATCTATATGGTTAGTGTGTTTTTATTGTACTAGTTGAAATTTATCTACCATTTCTACAAGCCGTAGGTTAAACATTTTACGAAATGACAATTTTTTGGGGGGACATTTGCCCGAAATCCGACGAGAAATTGTTAGATCGTAGATTTGAGTGATTATTTCTGTAAAATCCGAGTGCTCCGAGGGTTTTTCAGCATGTTGAATCCATTTTTGCATTCAAAAATGGATTTTGAACAACACAAAATAGTGATTCATGTAAATTTATATCGTCGGATTTCGGCGAAAAAATCCAGTTCGTAGAATAGCTAGACAATGCCTTTCTACAATGATCATATTCTCGAAACTATCATATTTAATTATAACTTTAACACTTATCTTTGAACTTAGATTTTGTTTCAAAAGATACTCCTTTTCAACGATATTTCATCTTTTGGTGTCTATTGTTCCTACATAATGATATATTTGCACAACATCACATTATTTTCTTCCTCTGGTGAATAGTACTATGTGCATTTCCTTGTCCATGCCTTCTAAACTCTTGAAAAGCTTTTTCATCATGTGATCCCAAAAGTCTCACCTTCTTTAGAATTCTCTATATTTTCTCTGTGTGCATCGTCTCCTCTAGCCATTGTGCCTCTAGCTATTGTGCCACAACCTCTTGCATTGTGAATTCCTCTATTCATGTCAAAACTCTATTTACTTACATTGTGTACCAGTTACTCGTCAACATTCGATGCCAAATAATATGCTTTATCCATTGAATGCATTTTGCGCAGGCCTATCTCATCTTGAATGGTGAATTTCAAAGCATTCAGATATCTTGAAACTTAATGATCTTCTTCCCATTGATATCCAATGTGTATTAACAACATGTTGAACTTTTATGTGTATTTTTATACACTTTGCTATTTTTCCTAAGATTTTGCATCTATTGAAACAAATTCCTCTTATGATTCACAAACAATAATTCATTGCACATATTTTTGACCATCTTACTCCAAGTTTTTAATTTTTAATTTTTATTTTCCTTGCAGACTCACTCTTGTTGCACAAACTCCCACCATAATGCAACATGTCCTTTAAACCTTTTAGTCTGGTGCATGCAAACTTGTTCTTTGAGGGACTTCAATTTTCTCATAATCAAAGTAATGTTCCATCACGCCCAACAAATTTACCTGGGCTTTAATTGCATCTCTTGAGTTAATTTTGAGACAAGGGTAAACATAATGGCCCTTTTCTTGGTGCTTTCCTAGGGTTGACCCTAATGCACTCTATAAACCCTGATAATTATGGAATGGAAGCTTTAGAAAACAAGGTCTAATCACTATGGTTGCATGCATTAATGAAAAACAATACAAAAATAATGATGGACAAAGAGGTTAAAGAATTGGTCTACTCATTCTCATTGAGTAATATATTTATTTATATATACACCCTTCACGCATGACCACCACTCTCAATCTCAACATTTGAAACTCTCGCAGACTTTGCCCTACAACCTAGAACCAATCTTCTTCTTTCTTTGTCTTTGAACTCTACCTTTGTCTAGCCTCGCTTCTCGTCCTTCTTCCTTCAACTTACCATAGTAACTCGCCAATTGTCTCTTGAAAACCGAATCTTCACCAACCAACCTGATTTCCTACAAGGTCTTCTTATTTATAGGCTTTGTTTCCACTGACATACTCTTGACACAAATGTAGGTTGGTGGTAATGGTTTCCTATCAATAATTTAATTGTTCCACTCACCATTTTTCCTTCCTTGCAATCCTTCACATATCTATTATCGCAGAATTTGTACTTATGCAAAGCCCAACACAAGACTCCCAAATCTTTCGTAACAATGGAAGAACCTACCATTGTCACCTTAGTAAGAACCTCCCTTGTTTTAGTGATGGAAGAGGTCCACCACAAGGGAGGCTTCCCTAGTGACCTCAAGGGATCAAATAGCAAGTATAGTATCCAATCCTACTGCCCCCTTTCTTGATCACCGGAATATTGGTCTAGGTCAAGGAAAGATAAGAGGTATAAAGTTGTTTGAGTACCTGCTTGGAATATAAACACTTTGCAACATATATGTAACAATTTCCAAGCTAAATTATGCAAGAATAACCTCTTATGACACTAGACAAGATTAGTTGCAATGGATTAAACAAATTTGCAATAGTAAACAACTATATGACACCAGTAAATGATTTGTAACAACAACAACAATTAATGCTAAAAATGAAACAATTGACCATGAAAACTTAGCATATGTCTACTAAAACATTATCCAATTGTTAGATGCAATTTCTGAATGAGTTAGGCCACCTCTATATGAGTGTATGCAACAAATTAAGGTGTTTTCAGATTGTTGTAGCAAACTTTTACAACATCAACAATAAATATAGTAAGTTTGCCAATGTTAGTGTTAGCAAAGTTAGTAGAGAGCTTGAGAGAGTGAGTTTGTTAATCAATTCACAAAGAGAGCTACTTCTTATATCAACGCCTTTATTGGGTTATGGTGTCTTATAACAAAAAATGCATCTAAGCTTTAAGATTGATCTAATTTCCACCCTGAGGTAGGATTCAAACCCTAAGGTGCAAGCACATTTGGGCATTAGGCTTTGAATCTTGAGGAGGATTTCTAGGGTGCAAGTGTTACACATCAAAATTACTCACTTCAATGATGACCCATTGTCGTCATTACTAGTGTCGCAAGTGTCCCATTTTGGTCGCAAGTGTCGCAAGTGTCACAAACATCATAATGTCATCTTGCTTATGTTGTGTCTCTAACGACATCATAAGGACACTTAAGACACCTTCAAAGACTGGTTTAAGAAGGAGAAATCATCTGATGAGGAGTACAAATCTGTTGCCATTGAGAAAACCACTTAAAAATGATTTTTGGAAGGCAGTGATCCCCTACCCACTGTCAGGGAGTGCCAACGCTCCATAGCCTCCTTTGGGGGAGCGTTGCAGCACCCTGCACACCCTTTTGGGGGAGTGCTAGGCTTTTCTGAAGGAATTTTGGGCAGCGCTCCCCTACCCACTGTTAGGGAGTGTCAGCGCTCCCTAGCCTTCTTTGGGGGAGCGTTGCAACGCTCTATGCACCCTTTTGGGGGAGTGCTGGCCTGTTTGAGCAAATTTTGGGTTGTTGAGGAGAATTAGGGAAAAATCCCCCTTATCTTGGAAATCAGTTGGATTCAAATCTGAGGTCAAGGATACATATTAGGGAGGATCCACAACTTATGGAGAAAGATCCTCAACCTATCCCAAGAATCTCTAAGGTGGTTGGGCCTCTCCAAGATTATATAAGGAGGCCTTCTCATGGTGAAAAGGATATAGAGACATTGTGAAGCATCAAACTTATGATCTCATAAGGGAGATATCATTGAAGCATCAACATTTTGTGTGTGGATTATTTAGGAAAGGGTCTGGACAAAGAGAGCTTGGTGAAGCTGTTGCAGCTACATCCATGGTTGTAAGCATCTCACTTTGTTTTCATTAATATAAATATATGCTTGGCCTGTTTCCTTTAAAGTTTGTGTACATTTCATGAACTTGTTTCTTTCATAGTTCCATTATGAAGCTAATCAGGGTAGAGTAGGAAGTATCATTGTTGTTGCTCATTGTATTGCAGGACCTTCTAAAGAACTTGGAGATCAAGATCAGCTTGGATCGAGCAAGGACAAATGTTGGTAAAAAGGTATTTACCCTTCTTCCTTCTTCTTCTTTGAATAGTTTAGCTTCATGAAAAGGAAAGTCAGTGTCCACAATAGCACTTTTTTGTCTTGGTCATAGGGGTCTAGTATCCAAGAGGAAATCCACTTGTCCATAGGGGGATGCTCGTGTAACAGCAAGCACAATGGGGCCTTAGGATTTGAATCTTGAGGAGAAGGATCTCTAAGGTGCAAGCACATTTGGGACCTATAAATTGTTCCCCCCTTCTTGTAGCTTCAATTAGGTCAAAGATCAAAAGTCTAGGGCTAAAATATTAAAGTGCTAGCACTTTAGGGATTCAAGGTTCTAACCCTAGAAATGACACTTTCACAAATTTTGGACAAAAATCACCTTGTGAGAGGAAGAATCACTTATGTTCCTCTCTTAGGGTTTCACCAAGCAAGACATCCAACATAACATAGCAAATTTACCATGAAATGTTAATAGCATAAGAAAAAATTTCATAAAATTCACTTACTTCATCCAAGAAACTAAGAGATAAAACCCTAATTGTAGAAATTCCCATCCAAAATCAGCAAAAACCATCCACAAGTGACCTTCCAAGCATAACACATGAGAGAGATAATCAATGACCCTAAAAGGGCGGAAATTTCAGAAGTACTCTCACAAATGGTGAAAAGTGATTATGATAAAATGAAAAGTGAGGGTAGCCTTCTTATATGAGGCTATCCTAATACATTTTTCCACATAATTTGTCAGCAACATAATACAAGTGGGGCCAACCCCTCAATTGTCCTCTAACATAATGTTAAAATAGAAAAATACATCATAGAAACCCTAAAAGGGTGACATCATGCTCTAAAAGGTGATGTCAAGCTAGGAGAAGGTGACATCATGCCTCCAAAGGAAAACGTTGGGCCTCCAAAGGCCAAGTGGCATCCTCTGATGGTGAAAGAGAGTGAAGTGAGGTGTGTCCCGACCCCAAACTATGTCAATCATCTCTAGAACCAAACCCTAGCCAAGAATATGACATAAAATGCTAGAGGGTAATGTCAAGGGCCTCCAAAGGCCACATCCAGGGCTGAGAGAGCTGCAATGATGTCTCTAAGTGATGTGCAAAGACATACTACTAGAACATCCTCTATCCTCTGTGCAAAAAATCCCTGGGGTGCTCTGCCCAGCCTATGGTCTTTTAGCCCATATGTGTGGCATAATTACCAGAACTGCTCAAACCAAGCATGTATGTCCATCGTCCAAGGTTATAAGAATGTGAGAGCCATTGTCTGAGGGTGGTGATTCACTAGATGACCCACTACTCTCCATCACATGTACCTAAGTCATGTAGTAAAGGCACAACATCATGGGTACAATTCCAGGATGCCCCTCAAGAACCATGTTAGGGACATTCAAAACAAGCCAAAGTATAAAACAAGGTTAACCAAAGTTCATAAGAAACATCAGTCCTTAAAACATGCAAAGTAAGATGCAACTTAAGATATAATCCATGCAAGACAATTTACCTTAGTATCCCCTTCAAGCATAACACTAGCCAAGACCCCATGTGAGTTACCAAGTTTAAGTATGGGAGGGCCTTCATCCAACCCTAGTAGGCGTGCCACCTAAACATGAAATAAACTAACATGGGTAAAGGTATAGGTCCCAAGAGTGACAAGGGAAAGTAAAAACCCACCAAGAGTAAGTGTGAAAGTGATATGATTTCAGGGTTTACTCCATGGCTTATGGTGTTAATCCATCTCTATGAGTGTCTTTGTGGAGGGTGCACTTTCTCTTGAGTTACCCCATATTTGTGTGCCACCTTTTTGCAAACCCCTTTTTGTTTTTTTCTAGTCCATGCTTTCATTTATATTTGCAAATTTGTAGATCCCCTTTTATACATGGTTTCAATCTATAACACTACTTTTTTGAAATCGGGGCGAGCACTAAAAAGAGTAGAGCTCAAGTTAGACCATCTTTTGGTGGTCCTACTTTGTTATGTTCACTTTCTTTTCTAGCATCTTTTTCTTATTATTTTATAGCAACTACAAATAACCTCTGGGCCTTTAGCCCCTCTTCTCATGAGAGAATGGAAGATATGGATTATGTTGAGAATGAAATGAGACAAAAACAAAAATATAGAAAAGAACACATAAATACAATGAAACCCAACTTCAATTAATGAATAAGCGAGAAAAACATTGTAGAACACAAACTGGCATAATGGGGTAGCTTATCTCTGAAAAAGAAGGAGATGTTGGCTATGCTTCATTCGCAAAAAGATTTACATCACACTCCATTGCATACTTAAAGGGCCTCCTTCACCTCAATTATATATGAGAGAGTGAGAGAAGAACAATTCCCATGATGCATGTGGGATAAATTGGACTAAGTTTATAAAATACCATAGGCATGTAAAACACTAGGACTTCCCGGGCGGTCACCCATCCCAGTACTACTATAGCATGAACGCACTTAACTGTGGAGTTCTAATGGGATCTTGTGCATTAATGTTATGTTGTAGGCTTGTACATAAAACCACTAGTAAATCATTACATGATGTCTGTAATCAACAAATGAAGATGGCATTACATTCCATTCCTCGTCAAAAGGGTGAATATCATGGTTTATCAAAACCATAGGCTCGAAATGTTGATTTAGTGGTGTTGGCATAGGGGCAGACCCAAGGTTCAACGGTTCAACAACACACCAACAAAACCCTAACTACCGGTCCTTTCGGCAACATCTGCGAAGCAGATGAAGTCTCACCCGAGGTAGAGGCAGGGGGGGGTACAAGACTCAGGTGTCTGTAACCAAGCTGGGACATAGATCTCTGATTATAACACTTCGCAAAGTAATTAGAAGATAACATGCATTAGCTTATCCACTTCATTCACATTGCAGAACAAACCCTAAGGATAGATCGACGTAGTAACAACGACGAAATACACATCGCACTTAGCATCATAAGTTAGATCTAGCACATTCAACATAAATAAAGCACTAAGCATTCATAGATCTATCTATCATATATAACAATCAATGCACTAAGCAGATTCACAACATAAACATCGTAGCACAAAGCAAACCATCAACACAGGATATATGTGGTTCACCCTAGTGTGGGGCTATGTCTACCAACTACTTCGTCTTCTTTATTAGGCTTCAATCTCTTACATTCGTCTTCTCCTGTGCACTAAGCCACAAAGCCAAGCTTTGCATTGGACAAGTGATCTGCGCACTAAGCACCAGATCCACCTTCCCAAAATCAGGTCAAGGCACAGAGCCAACTTCTCTATCAAGAATGGAGCCTTACATACATGTTCTGTTGCACAAAGCAACTCAGAACTACTTTCCTCTTGCACTTAGCCAATTACATCCCCTTCTACTACTACTCATCCTTACAATCTTATTCTTATTTATACTTTTACATTTACAAAAAGGCCTAATCATGGCTAAACCCATGGGCCGACATCCCATAACCTGTTACAAAACCCTAAGATCCCCATGTTGGGTCCACAAAGCCCACAAACAAGTGAGATCCGCAATCTCAGCTCCGCCTGGGCGCTCCTTCCTCGATCACTGCGTCGAAGTCCAAAAAGTGGTCAACCTGACCAAGATTTCTTCAAAACTTGGTCAAGGGCCAACAGGCCCCCAACACTCACCTGTGACTCATCCTGAGTCACTCAAATCAGGGCAGTGCTTCTTCAAAGGCCTCGAGCTTAGCTCAAGATGCCTCGACTTGTTGCTTCGCCTGAGCTTCCTGCTCAGCAAACTGCTGGATCATTTTCTCTGTAACAGGCCCTTCCAGGCGTTGTTCCACTGTCACAACCACTTGGTCCAGTTGCGAACCTTGTCCTTCGATCTCTTCAAACATCACGAAGGCTTTCTCCTGCACCGGTTATAGCCTATGTGTGACTTCCATTACTCTTCCCTAGATGGCAGTAATATGTTGTTGGGTTGCACATTGTTCTTCTGATCTCTTCATTCTCTCGACTGCAGTGAGTGACTTCATCTGCGCTTAAAATGTTAGTGCCTATTGTTGTGCCTCCTATAGCTGCGCTTCTAACTTCCTAAGCTTTGGATCTTCCGTGAGGCTTTCATAGGTCTGCGCGCTTCTGTCGTTCAGTTGTTTGCATTCTGAGGCAAGGGCTCTGATCCTTCTGACTGCACTCTTAGAAACTTCCTCCCTCTGGTCGTGCACTTCCTGCGGAGTGCTTGGTACTGCTTGGATCTCTAACTCTATTTCCCTTTCTTGAAGCTAATGGATGGCCTCAACAAGCTTCATCACTTGAACCTCGATTGCCTCATGTTCCTCCTGTGTCAAGCCTGGCACAGAGAGAAGTGATTTGCTCACCACTTCTTTGACTGCAGTCTGCTCTATGAGCAGTTGGTCCTTTTCCCTCTGTATCTTCTCTTTATCTTCCTCGAGCATCGCCCATAACTCATCTTTCTCATTTTCATATGTGGTTACACAGTACCGCGCAACTCGTAATTACTCCAAGATATCTTATTTTTCTTGCTTCAAGGCTCCTATAGTCTTCTCCTTCTCTTATTGGACTCCCTGAAGTCTAGCCTCTGTTGCATCTACAAGTCTTCAAAGTTGGGATGGCTCATCCCCCAACTCTTTAGTCTCTGACGAGGAAGGCGCAGTAGGGACTGCACGGACCGAGCGGATATCTTCCTATACTTCGCTCAATTCCTTTTCTATCCTACCATATAGTTCATCCTGCTTTTCTCTGTATCTCTGCAAGAGATCCTCGGACGCATCCTCCATCGCTCTGTGGACTAGACTGGTATCATATTCTGTGAGTGTGGACTCCAACTTACTGGCTCGGGTCTTCTTTCTTGCCGAACGTTTCTGTGGATAAAACTTCCTCTTTTGCGGAGTTATTGTTTTGATAGGGGGATCTTTTGGCGAGGTAGCTTCGCCTTCTCCTTGATTTTCTCTTGCATCCCCTCCTCCCTGTCCATCTACTTCGTCTCCTCCTCCTCCTAGGGAGCCAAATCCATTTCTTTAAGAAGCGTTGTCTGTTAAGCCCTAATATTGGCTCATTACCCATTAATTGGGGCATATTAGATTAGTAATGTTATTTTATTTATGTCGGATTTAGGCCATTAGTTGTAATTTAGATTAGTAATGTTATTTTATTTATGTGGGATTTAGGCCATTAGTTGTAATTATACCTCCTAGTCTCCTATATATACCAAGGAGACATTTTCATTTTGAATCATCTTGTACTTGAACATTTAAGTGGGGTAAAAGGAGGTTGCCCCCTCGAAGAGGCTTATTATTTGAAATTATCTCTTTTTCAAGGC
>ML813299.1:41028-68001 GCA_009831015.1 Picea engelmannii | reverse complement strand
TAAATGGAGGAAACTACCGGCTGAAGATTCCACTTGGGAAGATGAGTCTTTTATACAGAAGCATCCATAGTTACTCAAGCGTTGCGGACAACACTTGTCTCAAGGGGAGGGGCATGTTAATCCCTAATATTGGCTCATTACCCATTAATTGGGTCATATTAGATTAGTAATGTTATTTTATTTATGTCGGCTTTAGGCCATTAGTTGTAATTTAGATTAGTAATATTATTTTATTTATGTCGGCTTTAGGCCATTAGTTGTAATTATACCTCGTAGTCTCCTATATATACCAAGGAGACATTTTCATTTTGAATCATCTTGTACTTGAACATTTAAGTGGCGTAAAAGGAGGTTGCCCCCTGGAAGAGGCTTATTATCTGAAATTATCTCTTTTTCAAGGCGTTGAGTACTTTTCCTAAGGTTTTTCTATGCTATATTGATGTTTGGTTCTTAACATTGTCTTCCTCATCAGTCTGTACATATTGGACTTCCTCCTTTTTCTTCTTCTTCTTCGCACTAGACTTCCCTACATGCTCGAACCGAGTGACCAAGGGGATTCCTATAATGTCAGCGGTGGAGAGTTCGGCATCAGTGACAGGTGCCTGAAATTTTTCCGGCCATTCCTTCGTGATCTGCTCCATGTCTTCGTCTGTCAGCTTATAATAAGATTGTAGCTCCTCCTTGCTCTCATCTCTATGCGCAATTATATATATAATGCGAATTTGCACGGAACTTGGCTATCGATCTGTATTGGTGTAAGGTGTGCGTTGTCATGCATGGGAATGACTCTATCGAAACCTTCAGTTGTTGATAGTAGGCATGGAACACTACGTTCGACTGCCATTGCTTCGACATGTCATTTGTATACCATAATGTAGAAAATCTAGCTGCCAATGGCTCTGATGGTTCAACTTCTGGAAAATTTGCTCCCTCCGGCATTTTCCAAGCGACAAATGCAATCAGCACGATTAGCTAGTTGAATTGGGACTCATATCCCCGATCATGCGCTTTGCGACAGTCCTTCTCAAGCTCGTTGACGAGGTAACTCACCCAATTTATTTGCATTCCCTCCACGCATTTTCCTGCGAGGTCCACCATGAACCCGGTGACCTGCGTGGGGTGATTCTTTCTGATGAGCTTTCCAACGATGAGTTGGAAAGCAAGGTACATTGTGCCATCCTAGATAGAGTCTACCTTGTAGCCTCACTTTCCCTTTTGTTACTTCGCCGTATGCCTCTTTAATGCGTTGTGCCAGGGAGTGGTTTGAGGCCTTCCCTCGGTAGAACTGTTGAGGGTCGGGTCCCTGCATGCTCAATCCTGTGATCAAGTGGATCAGTGTCGGATCCATAGTAATCTGCCCGTCGAGCGACATGTATCCACCATGATAGCATGACAAGAGGAGTTTAACGCAAGCGTTAACCTTCTGATGTCAACCAAAATGAGGAATCTTCCTGACATTCAGTATCGTGGACTGTGCAAGCTCCTTAATCCAAGGCTGAGAGATTATGTGAGGCTTCTTACCAGTTGTCTTCATCAGGTATCTATGAGGTGCAAGCATGGCGTAGTTCTTTTTGTCGTCGAGATTAAAGTCATGGTTCTTCAGGGATGGGATCTGTCCCAATTGGCTTCCAACTACGCATATCCCCTTTGGGATGTACGCGGTGATCAAAGTATACTCGTAGTCTCGTGGGATGTTGTTGTGGTTAACCGCACCATCCAAAGGCGGGATATAATCAGGTAATATCGACAGGATCTACTTCACATTAGTCAGATCGTCGCGATGCTTACTTCACTTCTCAGTCGCGGGATTAGTACGGCCTGAACGTCGTGTAGTCGAAGGGGAAGCCTGCAGTCCCGTAGTCGGCAATGCCTGAACACCTTCAGACATAGCTCTGTCATCCATAAACTTCTTAAGGACCTCTTTGACAGACTTCTCTAACTCAGTCTATTTGCCTGACATTCTCTCTTTTAAACGGATAAGTCGGGGTAGGTGAACAGACAGGCGAGGTAAATAAGCAGATGGCAATGTCTAGGTTCTGAAATCACAGCTCGACACACAATCAGTTCTCTGTTAGCAACATTAATCACGGATGGTGAAAAGTGGTCCTGACATAGCGTCCAATGGGTTAAATAAGAAAGCGTTGTAACAGATTCTTCTAACGAGCAAGAATGCTTCCATCAATGCGAATCTGTATGTTATGGCACGGTCTCAACGTCCCAAACGCAGTCTATTCACCCTTAAATGTGTTTCCTAGACATTATGGAGCGTTGTTCTAACGGTCGGAGCACCTCCAACGATCATATAGCTTCGCTGAGGCGAAGTCCCATTCTGCACGATCTTGCTGTTCCGGTGAGGTTCAGAGCCTGCAACCCTACCTCCTACGAAGTCTTTGTTGTAACCTCCTGTATCTTTTCTAACTTGGCTTTCTTCTTACTGAGCTTCCTTGCCTTCTTTCCTGTGATCTAAGTCTCTCCAACTGTTTCTGGATTCCTCTTTCCATTCGTATTCTTAGTTTCTCCTATCGTAGTGACTTTGCAGTGATGATGTATTTCCAATGGGTTCGAAGTTAATATCCCTTCCCTTACCACTTCCTGGGTGGATATACTTTCTTCTTGCATGGATAGGTCCCTTAAACCTTCTTGCGCTCTTCCAATTTCGACAGCTAATTCTCTTGCCTTTTGTTGCTTCGACTTAACTTCTCGTTCTTCTATCAGTCGTTCTATTTTCCTAGCTATGAAATCCCTTAATTATTTATTTTTATTTTATATAGCTTCTTCCTCTGCTTTCCTTCTAATATGATCCTTCTCAATCCAAGTCTTTCCTAACAAAAGAGGGAAAGAGGCATTGTTCTCAATAAACTTAATGACTTCAAATTTCTCTTCAGTCGATGTTCTGTGGATAATAACAGGTAGATTAGTAACTCTTCCACATACGGTTATCATATTTCCTTTAAATAAGCCTATTCTTCCCAGTGAAGGTACCACAGTAGGCTTTCCCAAAATTTCCCAAGTGTCTTCTGTCATAATATTCACTGGTGTTTCCTCATCCAAGACACAGTCTATGTCGAAGTCTCGCATTCTTGTACCTATGCGTTCTTTTTCTTTCATGATCTCTGGTAAACTGACATCTTTGTGATCATTCATTGCTTCTTTTAACTGTACTAATGTAGTCTGAACTTCCTTTGATTCTTTCTCTTTCTGATCTTCTAACATGCTTTTATTCTCTTGACTCATGTTCACTTGTTCAACTTTAGCAATCATCCTTGGGAAATCCTCAACTTCATGACCAACAATTTTACAACAAAGACAAATACGACCCCTGGGGCATTTCTAGAAATATGTCCCAGTCTTCTGCAGTTATAACATAGGGTTAATCCTCTCTTCCTCTTGTACTGTGCACTAGGATCGCAATGATGAACCTGCAATCTGCAAAAATTCTTTCTAGGTTCCTGCATCCACTTGTTAGTCCAAAACTTCTTTATATGCATAGGAATAACACATCTTTCTTCATTTCTATTAGCCTTACTTAGATCAACTCTCTCTTCCTGTTGCACCCTAGATTTCAGACTAGAACATAATCTATTAAACGTACTTAAATTCATTCTTTCGAAATAAAAATTCCACTTATATTACTCTTATCAAAGTATAAATCTTTACCTCTTTCAAGATCTTACCTCTTTTCTTCAGATCGACAATATTTCTTAGCACAGATCTTCTCAAGTCAAGTAGAGTATTGCGCACTACAGCAGCAGATCTACACATAGAGCTTCTCTTCTCTTTACTTCAGTTCCCAACAATCACAGTTCTAGGTCTCGGTAATAGAACCATTTGTTGGCATAGGGGCAAACCCAAGGTTCAACACTTCAACATTGCACCAACAAAACCCTAACTACTGGCCCTTTCGACAACACCTGCGAAGCAGGAGAAGTCTCACCCGAGGTAGAGACAAGGGGGTTACAGGACTCGGGTGTATGTAACCAAGTTGGGACACAGATCTGTGATTATAACACTTTGCAAAGTACTTAGAAGATAACATGCATTAGCTTCTCCACTTCATTCACATCGCAGAACAAACCCTAAGGATAGATCGGCGCAATAACAATGATGAAATACACATTGTACTTAGCATCATAAGTTAGATCTATCACATTCAACATAAATAAAGAACTAAGCATTCATAGATCTATCTATCATATATAACAATCAATGCACTAAGCAGATTCACAACATAAACATTGTAGCACAAAGCAAACCATCAACACAGGATATACGTGGTTCACGCTAGTGTGGGGCTACGTCCACCAAATGCTTATTCTTCTTTATTAGGATTCAATCTCTTACATTTGTTTTCTCCTGTGCATTAAGCCACAGAGCCAAGCTTCACACCGGATAGGTGATCTGCGCACTAAGCACTAGATCCACCTTCCCAAAATCAGGTCAAGGCATAGAGCCAACTCCTCTATCAAGCACGGAGCCTTACATACATGTTTTGTTGAACAAAGAAACTTTGAACTACTTGCCTCTTGCACTTAGACAATTACATCCCCTTCTACTACTACTCATCCTTACAATCTTATTCTTATTTATACTTTTACATTTACAAAAAGGCCTAATCATGGCTAAAACCATGGGCCGACATCCCATAACCTACTACAAAACCCTAAGATCCCCATGTTGAGTCCACAAATCCCACAAACAAGTGAGATCCGCAATCTCAGCTCCACCTAGGCACTCCTTCCTTGATCACTACGTCAAAGTCCAAAAAGTGGTCAAACCTGACCAAGATTTCCTCAAAACTTATTCGAGGGCCAACAAGTGGAAAAGGTGGACGACCACTGATATCAACCTGGATCATTTCTCACCCCTTAGGAAGCAATGGTCCCCATTGTGTCAAGTTCCCTCGGGAGATAGATAAACTTTTGTTGAATTTGAACCTTGGTAAGCTACTTGCCTTGTTGAAGCAAATGTCTTGCTTGTACTTTGCTTGTGAAAGGATGTCATGAACCTATTGGAGGTGTTGGATCTATTCAACATATCTGGCTGCATGATCTACCTTGGTTTGAGTGTGAGAGGACTATGTCAGTGAAGATGCAAGAAGAAGAGTTATATCAATATTGGGGGCTAATAGTTGGAACCCCAAGCACACTTGAAAAGGGTCGTCGCCAATAGAGCTATGTTGAACATATGGAAGACTCTCATTCTCTTTGTGCTCCTATACAATCTTGTTGATGTTGAAATAATGTAACTGCAAAGTGTATTCTTATTATTATTTGATATATTATTCATTGTATCAATCCCCATTGTGGATTGATCATGTTGGCTATTGTAAAAGGACCAAATCCCCTTTTGCGGATTGGTCATAATATAATTGTAATAGGAAGAAAGAGAAGTCGGCCCCGAAATATAATAAAGGTGGTTATAACCACCCAGTAGAAGAAGTCAGCCCTGCCAGTGAAGGGACACTCCCACACGTGTCAGTCTTGCATAAATAAGGAGGCTAGCACCTCACTTAGACACACTTCACTTGCTCATTGAGAGACAAGTTTCAGAACTGCAGTTGGAGAAGAGAGAGAGAGAGGGGCAAATCTTTAGGAGAGGACTTTCTGTATTTGTTTGAGTTATCTCTTGGCATTGTATTGGCTATATATAATAAGGAAGTTTTGTTGGGTTTTCTTCCCCTAGAGGGTTTCCCAGGATAAATGTTGTGTCTCTTGTGATTGTGTATTTCTCAGTTTGTCTTATGTTGTTGTTATCTATTGAAATGCAAAGTACTATAATAATGGCTTAAACATTAACATGGTATCAGAGCCAAGCTGAAGAAAGCATCTTTCACAAGAGTGAAAAATGTCATTGTTGTCATTCATGCAAATTAGGGATTTTTGATGGTGAAACATTTCAACCCTAAAACTATCTAGAAAAGTGCGCCCTCCCCAAAGGATTACTTTGGCACTCTCAGCGCACCTTTTTAGTGGCTAGATCTCCCGGAAAGTGAAACCCTAGTTTCACAAAGTACCAGAAGTACCAGAAAACCAGTGTACCAGAAGTACCAGAGTACCATATGTACCAGAAAACCAGAAGCACGAGTCCAGAAATCCACAGATCAAGTTTGGAGGAGCAAAAGTTGGATGTTCTCAGATCCAAACACATCGGGCTACTCACCTTAGCCAAGCACACCTCCTGGTAAATTCAGAATTTGATTTTCAGCATTTTCATTTTTCGGTCATTTTCCTAGCTCCAGGTAAAAGATGTCTGCAAGAACTAAGCTTGTTGACAAGTTGGAAGGTGTGGAAAACTTTTGTGCCTAGAAGTATAGGATTGGACTCGTTCTTGAAGAGAATGGCCTAGCAAAATTCGTCAAAGGAGATATTTTGGAACCCGACGATGTTGCAGAAAAAGCCAAGCATCAAAAGGACACAATCAGGGCCAAAAGAATCATTGCAGATTCAATCAAAGACCACCTAATTCCTTATGTGCCATCTAACAAGACTCTGAAAGAAATGTTTGATGCCTTGACCAGACTGTATGAAGGAAAGAACATAAACCAGAAGATGAATCTAAGAACTCAACTGAAGAATACAAGGATACAGAAAGGAGAAACAATTCAGGAATATTTCTCTAGAATCTCATAATTCAAAGAACAGTTAGAAGTGATTGGAGATACCATAGATGAAGACGAACTCATAATGACAGCCCTAAATGGTCTCACAAGACTTTGGGATGCATTCATCCAAACGATATGTTCCAGAACGGAGAAACTGAAGTTTGATAGTCTATGGGAAGAATGCATCCAAGAAGAAACAAGAGTAGCTAACCGTGAAGCGCTACTGGAAAGAGATGGTGATCAAGCCCTAGCTACTCACACCAAAAGAGGAAGGAAGAAACCCTACTTCCAAAAGGAGACTCATAAAGAGCCACAACCGCCAAACAAATTCAATAATAAAGAATCTCATCCAAGGAGATTTTAGAAGAAAGGACAACGAAAGGAAAGAGATTACTCATCTATACAATGCTACCATTGTGATAAGATGGGACACATTGCGAAATTTTGTCCAGCCATACAAGAAGAATACAAGATAAAACATAAGAGGCACCATGCCCATGTAGTCGAAGATGAAGAACCCCCCGCAAAGATGATAAGAGAGCAGATCAAAGACCATGTCTTAATCTCGACCCTCTCAGGATCTGTAACACCTGGAGAGGACACTTGGCTCATTGATAGTGGTGCATCCAAGCACATGACGGGACAAAGAGACATTCTCTCTTGTATCTCAGAAAAGAAGTTTTCTCAGAAAGTGACACTTGGAGATGATTACCAATATCCCATCAAGGGATTGGGAGAATCAAACTACAAACTGAATTAAGGGAATTCACTAAAACTGAAGGACGTACTATATGTACCATGTTTGAAAAAGAACCTACTCCCCATTTCATCTTTAGAAAAGAAAGGCTTCAGAGTTGCCTTTATAGATGGAGAAGTTCTTATGTGAGCTAAAGGAGAAACCTTAAATGAAGCAATCATCATTGGAAGTGAAGAAAATGTCTTGTATAAACTAAAGGGTCACTCAGAGGCTGCCATGACCCACGCCATTGAAAACTCATGTGAAATTTGGCATAGAAGATTAGCTCACATCAACTACAAGGCGCTACCATACATACGCAAAGCGGTCACAGATTTACCAAAACTCAAGGTTGACCATGAAGATGTATGCAATGGATGTGCACAAGGGAAGAACATCAAGAACCCTTTTTCGAAGAGAGACAACAAATTACAAGGAGTCCTAGAGCTCATTCATTCAGATGTATGTGGCCCAATGTCATCGTCCTCCATTAGTGGGTATGTATATTATGTATCATTTATTGATGATTATTCTCGTAAGCCCTAGGTATATTTTTTGAAATCTAAAGATGAAGTGTTCAGCAAGTTCAAGGAATTCAAAGCCTTGATATAGAATCTTTCTAAAAGAAAGATTAAGATACTCAGGTCAGATAATGGAGGAGAATATACCTCAAAAGAGTTTGTGAACTTATGCAAAGATGTTGGGATCAAGAGGGAACTCACTACTCCCTATAATCCCCAACAAAACGGTGTAGCTAAACGAAAGAACAGAACGATAATGGAAGTTGTGAAGACTATGATCCATGATCAAGATCTTCCTATGTGCTTATGGGTAGAAGCAGCATTGGCAGTTGTATATGTGCAGAACCGATTGTCCCATAGTGCACTTGGGCTCAAGACCCCATAAGAGATGTTCACCAGAAAGAAGCCAGAGGCAAGCCATCTCAAAATATTTGGTTGCCCAATATTTATTCATATACCGAAAGAGAAGAGAAATAATCTAGAACCTTTATGAAAGAAGGGAATATTTGTGGGATACTGTGAGGTCTCCAAGGCCTTTAGAATATATATACCAGGTCACTGTCACATTGAGATCAACAGGGATGTGACCTTTGATGAAGATGCAGTGCTCAAGAAATCAAGAAGATGCCAGGTTGAAGAAGTATATGAAGAGGAACCTGTAATCCCCAGAACTGCAGTGAGGGAGGTTCCCAGAGCCGCAGAACCAGTGAGGGAAGTCGTAACTTCCCCTGATGAGGAAATTCTAGAAGACCATGATATATTATAAGTTCAAGAACCTCCTCAGATGACGATCCTCCATAAAAGAAAGTCATCTTGGGCTAGAGAGCTTATTCAAGATGGAAAGAAGTATGGTGTTCCCAAAGGAACTACGAGATAGGTGAAAAGACCAAAGCCATTCTCCAGTTATATGGCTTTGATGTGTGATCTTCTAGAGGAGGAGCCTACCTGCTTTGAAGAAGCCATTCAGAGGAAAGAATGGGCAGATGTCGTGATAGAGGAATATCAATCCATAATAAAGAACGAAGTATGGGAAATAGTTCCCAGCCCGAAGAGTAAAGATGTGGTATCCTCCAAATGGATCTTCAAAATAAAACATGTTGTTGATGGAAGTATTGAGAAGTATAAAGCAATATTTGTCGCTCGTGGCTTTTCTCAAAAGGAAGGCATTGACTATGAAGAGACATTCACTCTTGTAGCCAGATACACTTCGATCAGAACCATCATAGCTCTTGTAGCTAAGATGAAGTGGAAGTTACATCAGATGGACGTGAAGACGACTTTCCTAAATGGTGTCATCGAAGAGGAAGTGTATATAGAGCAACCTCAAGGATTTGAAGTTGAAAACAGGAATTCTCATGTCTGCAAATTGAAGAAATCCTTATACGGATTAAAGCAAGCCCCTAGAGCTTGGTATGGCCGTATAGACAATTTTCTGACAAGCTTAGGCTTTACCAAGAGTAAAGAAGATTCTAACCTCTACTTCAAGGTCATGAACGATGAGCCAGTAATACTATTACTATATGTGGATGACTTATTCTTAACTGGAGAAGAAAAGATCATCATTGAATGTAAGAAGAGACCCGCTTCAGAATTTGAGATGAAAGACCTTGGCCTAATGCATTATTTCTTAGGTCTTGAGGTATGGCAGATTCCAGAGAGAATCTTCCTTAACCAAGGGAAGTATTCAGTCAAAATCTTGAAGAGATTCAACATGTTAGAGTGCAAGCCCATGAATACACCCATGGAAGCGAAGTTGAAGCTATTGGTCGATACTTTGTCAGAATTAATTGATGCCATGCTGTATAGACAGATTATATGATCGTTGATGTACCTGACTAACACCAGACCAGACATTTGTTTTTTCGTGAACACCTTCAGTCTGTTTCTGGTAGAACCCAGACATGTTCACCTTGTGGCTGCAAAACATGTGATGAGGTACCTTAAGGGTACATTAGATTGTGGTCTCAGTTATGATGGAGATCATGATTTCACATTGAGTTGATACACTGATTCCGATTGGGCAGGAAGTGTTTCTGACAGGAAAAGCACTTTTGGATGTTGTTTCAGTTTGGGATCAACCATGATCTCGTGGAAGAGTAGGAAGCAATCCAACATTTCTCTCAGCACAACGGAAGCATAATACATTGTTGCATGTTTTTCCAGTTGCGAAGCTATATGGCTTCAAAAGTTGTTGACCGACCTATTTGAACTAGAGATGAAAGCAACCATGATCCTATGTGACAACCAGAGTTGCATAAAGATGACAGAGAATCATGTATTCCATGACAGGTTGAAGCACATAGAGATTCGATATCATTACATCTGTGACATGGTGCAAAGGGGAGCCATAAAGCTCTAGTACGTTAGCACGGATGAACAGGTTGTTGATGTGTTGACCAAGCCTCTATCTCGTGTAAAGTTTGAGCACTTTCGAGATAATCTTGGTATAATCCGAAAGGACCTTCCTCGAAAGGGGGAGTAGTTTATGTGATGAGACATCTCTTGCTTTCAGCTTCATTGCTGTGACGTAAAGCAAGAAGATGTGATGTGACTAGTACTAAGCTTCCGGCTTGACAGCTGTGACGCAAAGCCAGTCTAGTATCTTGCTTCCAACCAGATGGTTGTGACATAAAGCAAGAAGAAGTGATGTGACTAGTACTGAGCTTCCGGCTTGACAGTTGTGACGCAACGCCAGTCTAGTATCTTGCTTCCAACCGGATGGTTGTGACGTAAAGCAAGAAGATGTGATGTAACTAGTACTGAGCTTCATGTTTGACAGCTATGACGTAAAACCAGTCTAGTATCTTGCTTCCATCTTGATTGTTGTGATGTAAAGCAGGACGAGCATCTTGCTTCTGGCTTGACAGTTGTGACGTAAAGAAAGACGATGAGATGAGACTAGCATTGTGCTTCTGGTTGGATAGTTGTGACGTAAAGCCAGTCTAGTATCCTACTTCTAGCTTGATTGTTGTGACGTAAAGCAAGACGAGTATCTTGCTTCCAGCTTTATTGTTGTGAGGTAAAGCAAGACTATGAGATGAGACTATAACTGTGCTTCCAGCTTGATAGTTGTGACGTAAAGTTAGTCTAGTATTATGATGATGAGCCAGCCTTGTGTTGTGATGATGATGTATTAGTTTTATACTAATACATATTGATGCAGATGATGATTGCATTCCTTTGAGAATGACAATGTTACCAATGAAGAAAACTTCTGATGATTTATAGATACGCCAGTCAATGTTCCAAGATGATATTGATGATGATGTCCTCCTGATGTTGTTGATGATAAAGGCCTCTCTCTCATCTAATGTTGTTGAAGAATACCCTTCTTGTTAAGGGGGAGTGTTGAAATAATGTAACTGCAAAATGTATTCTTATTATTATTTGATATATTATTCATTGTATCAATCCCCATTGTGGATTGATCATGTCGGCTATTGTAAAAGGATCAAATCCCCTTTTGCGGATTGGTCATAATATAATTGTAATAGGCAGAAAGAGAAGTCGGCCCCAGAATATATCAAAGAGGCCCCAGAATATAATAAAGGTGGTTATAACCACCCAATAGAAGAAGTCGGCCCTGCCAGTGAAGGGACACTCCCACACATGCCAGTCTTGTATAAATAAGGAGGCTAGCGCCTCACTTAGACATACTTCACTTGCTCATTGAGAGACAAGTTTCAGAATTGCAGTTGGAGAAGAGAGAGAGAGAAGCACATCTTTAGGAGAGGACTTTATGTATCTGCTTGAGTTATCTCTTGGCATTGTATTGGCTATCTATAATAAGGAAGTTTTGTTGGGTTTTCTTCCCCTAGAGGGTTTCCCAGGATAAATGTTGTGTCTCTTGTGATTGTTTATTTCTCAGTGATCTTGTCTTATGTTGTTGTTATCTATTGAAATGCAAAGAACTATAATAATGGCTTAAACATTAAAAGTTGACCTACTTCTGATGGATAGAAATGTCTTGGGCTAAGGCTATAGTGGTTGTAGTGACCTTTTGTTTACCTTTTGATTGGATCGTGAAGAGGGAAAACTTTTTGGCCTGAGAGATTACTTTGTGGCATTGTTTTTCCGAGATCAATGAAGTGGAAGTAGTTGGAGCTACCTATGGTGCCCTATAAAGTTTACCTCCCGGAGTAAAAATGACACTGCGGGGTTGAGACTCATACATAGCATGACGTTTCCACATATATGGTTGATCCAAGGGATCAAAAAATGCTCAAAAATAAAAGTTTTTGAAATTGCTTGGAAATGGATTCATTGCATAGATCGCATCCTCATGATCCCAACAAAACTTGAACGGGCTCAAACAAAGTTCGTATGACTAAGATATCACGTTTTGTCCATTTTTCCAAACATGAAAAATGTTGACTGTGCAGTCCGTACAGGCTGACTGTGCAGACCGTATTGTTGACGTGGCAGGGTGACCATACTGCTGATGTGGCAGGGATGATTGGGTTGTTGACGTGGCAGGGGATTTGGAACCTGACATGGAAGAGGTTGACCTAGACCAATTGGTGGTCGACATGTGGCATGTTTCGTGGGCGAATGAAAGGGTGCCATGTGGCCCAGCTAGGGGCCGCTATGTGGCACCCCTCGTTGTAATGTAAAATTTGGTATGGGCTTCGCCGGGGTCAAACCCATGACCTTCGGGAGTGGGCAGAGTCTTGGCATAGGCCCGGCTACCAGCCCGCCTACAGTTAGTTCTTAACCCTATAGTTTTGAACTGGCATTTAAACTTAAGTTGTGGTTTGGTCGGGCGGAAAAAGGGTCGGGGCTTAGCCCCAGCCCCTCCCGTGATCTGTTCCATGTCTTCATCTATCAACTTATAATAAGATTGTAGCTCCTCCTTGCTCTCATCTCTACGCATAGTTTTATATATATATATATATATATATATATATATATATATAATGCGGAGCTGCGCAAACTTGGCTATCGGTCTGAACTGGTGCAAGGTGTGCGGTGTCATGTGTGGGAGTGACTCTAAGGCAACCTTCAATTGTTGATAGTAGGCATGGAACACTATGTTCGATTTCCATTGCTTCGACATGTCATTCGTATACCATAATGTAGAAAATCTAGCTACCAATGGCTCTGATGGTTCAACTTTTGGAAAAGTTGCTCCCTCCGGCATTTTCCAAGTAACAAATGCAATCAGCACAAGTAGCCAGCTGAAATGGAACTCGTATCCCTGATCGTGCACTTTGTGGTAGTGTTTCTCAAGCTCGTTGACTAGGTAACTCGCCCAATTCATTTGCAATCCCTCCATGCATTTTCCTGCGAGGTCCACCACGAACCCGCTAACCTGCGTGGGGTGATTCTTTATGATGAGCTTGCTGGCTATGAGTTGGCAAGCGAGGCGCACTGCACCATCTTGGATAGAGGTTACCCTGTAGCCTTGCTTTTCCTTTTCTACTTCATCATATTCCTCTTTAATGCGTTGTGTTAAGGAGCGGTCTGAGGCCTTCCCTGGGTAGAACTGCTAAGGGTCAGGTCCCTGCATGCTCAATCCTGTGATCAAGTGGATCAGCGTCGGATCCACAATAATTCGTCTGTCGAGCCATAGGTATCCACCATGATAGCATGACAAGAGGAGTTTAACGCAAGCGTTAACCTTCCGATGTCGGTCAAAATGAGGAATCTTCATGAAATTCAATATCGTGGACTGTGCCAGCTCCTTAATCCAAGGATGGGAGACTATGTGAGGCTTCTTCCCAGTTGTCTTCATCGGGTATCTATGAGGTGCAAACATGGCATATTTCTTTCTGTCACCGAGAATAAAGTCACTATTCTTCAGGGATGGGATCTATCCCAACTGGCTTCCAACTACACATATCCCCTTCGGGATGTACACAGTGATCAAAGTATACTCGTAGTCCAGTGGGATGTTGTCGCGGTTAACCGCACTAGCCAAAGGCGAGATATAATCAGGTAAGATCGACGGGATCTGCTTCGCATTAGTCAGATCGTCGCGATGCTTACTTCACTTCTCAGTCGCAGGGTTATTACAGCCCGAACGTCACGCAGTCAAAGGGGAAGCCTGCAGTCCCATAGTCGACGATGCTTGAACACCTTCAGACATAGCTCTGTCGGCCATAAACTTCTTAAGGACCTCTTTGACGGACTTCTCTAACTCAGTCTGTTCGCCTGACATTCTCGCTTTTAAATGGATAAGTCGGGGTAGGCAAACGGACAGGTGAGGTAAACAAGAGGATGGCGATGTCTAGGTTCTGAAGTCACAGCTCGACACATAATCAGTTCTATGTTAGCAATGTTAATCACCGATGGTGAAAAGTGGTCTTGACGTAGCGTCCGATGGGTTAAATAAGCGAGCGTTCTAACGAATTCTTCTAATAGGCAGGAATGCTTCCATCAATGTGAATTTGTTTGTTATGGTGCGGTCTCAACGTCCCAAATGAGGTCTATTCTCCCTTAAATGTGTTTACTAGGCGTTCTGGAGTGTCGTTCTAACGGTCGGGGTACCTCCAACGGTCATATAGCTTCGTCGAGGCGAAGTCCCATTCTACACGGTCTTGTTATTCCAACGAGGTTTAGAGCCTGCAACCCTGCCTCCTGTAAAGTCTTCATTGTAACCTCCTGTATCTTTTCTAACTTGGCTTTCTTCTTACTGAGCTTCCTTTCCTTCTTTCCTGTGATCTAAGTCTCTCCAACTGTTTCTGTATTCCTCTTTCCATTCTTATTCTTAGTTTCTCCTATCGTAGTGACTTCACAGTGTTGATGTACTTCCAATGGGTTCAAAGTTAATATCCCTTCCCTTACCACTTCCTGGGTGGATATACTTTCTTCTTGCATGGATATGTCCCTTAAACCTTCTTGCGCTCTTCCAATTTCGACAACTAATTATCTTGCCATCTGCTGCTTCGACTTAAATTCTCCTTCTTCTATCAATCGATCTATTTTCCTAGCTATGAAATCTCTTAGTTCTTACTTTTTCTTTTCTGTAGCTTCTTCCTTTGCTTTCCTTCTAATCTGATCCTTCTCAATCCAAGTCTTTCCTAACAAAAGAGAGAAAGGGGCGTTGTTCTCAACAAACTTAATGACTTCAAATTCCTCTTCAGTCGATGTTCCATGGATAATAACAGGTACATTAATAACTCTTCCACATAGGGTTATTATCTTTCCTTTAAACAAGCCTATCATTCCCAGTGAAGGTACCACAGTACGCTTTCCCAAAATTTTCCAAGTGCCTTCTGTCATAATATTCACTGGTGTTTCCTCATTCAAGACACAGTCTATGTCAAAGTCTCCTATTCTTGTACCTATGCACTGTTTTTCTTTCATAATCTCTAGTAAACTGACATCTTTGTGATCATTCATTGTTTCTTTTAACTGTACTCATGTAGTATGAACTTCCTTTGATTCTTTCTCTCTCTCATCTTCTAACATGCTTTTATTCTCTTGACTCATTTTCACTTGTTCAACTTTAGCAATCATCCTTGGGAAATCCTCAACTTCATGACCAACAATTTTACAACAAAGATAAATAGGACCTATACCAGGGCATTTCTTAGCAAGATGTCCCGATCTTTTGTAGTTATAACACAAGATTAATCCTCTCTTCCTCTTGTATTGCGCACTAGGATCGCAGTGTTGGACCTGTAATCTGCAAAAAATCTTTCTAGGTTCCTGCATCCACTTGTTAGTCCAAAAATTGTTTCTATGCATAGGAATAACATATATTTCTTCATTTGTATTAGCCTTACTTAGATCAACTCTCTCTTCCGATTGCACCCTAGCTTTCAGAATAGGACATAATCTATTAAATGTACTTAAAGTCATTCTTTCAAAAAAAAAAATCCACTTATCTTACTCTTATCAAAGTACAAAGCTTTACCTCTTTCAATATATTACCTCTTTTCTTTAGATCGGGTTTTTTTATTAGCATAGAGCTTTGCAAGTCAAGTAGATTATTGTGCACTACAGCAGCAGATCTACACACACAGTTTCTCTTCTCTTTACTTTAGTTCCCAACAATCATAGTTCCAAGTCCCAATGACGGAACCATTTGTTGGCACAGGGGCAGACCCAGGGTTCAACGCACCAACAAAACCCTAACTACCAGCCCTTTCGGCAACAGCAGCGAAGCAGACGAAGTCTCACCTGAGATAGAAGCAGGGGGGTTACAAGACTCAAGTCTCTGTAACCAAGTTTGGACACAGATCTTTGATTATAACACTTCGCAAAGTACTTGGAAGATAACATGCATTATCTTATCCACTTCATTCACATTGCATAACAAACCCTAAGGATAGATCGACGTAGTAACAACGATGAAATACACATTGCACTTAGCATCATAAGTTAGATCTAGCACATTCAACATAAATAAAGCACTAAGCATTCATAGATCTATCTATCATATATAACAATCAATTCACTAAGCATATTCACAACATAAAAATCGTATCACAAATCAAACCATCAACACAGAATATACGTGGTTCACACCAGTGTGGGGCTACGTCCACCAACTGTTGCTTCTTCTTTATTAGGCTTCAATCTCTTACATTCATCTACTCCTGTGCACCAAGCCACAGATCCAAGCTTCGCACCGGACAAGTGATCTGTGCACTAAGCACCAGATCCACCTTCCCAAAATCAGGTCAAGGCACAGAGCCAACTCCTCTATCAATCACGGAGCCTTACATACATGTTTCGTTGCACAAAGCAACTTAGAACTACTTGCCTCTTGCACTTAGCCAATTACATCCCCTTCTACTACTACTCATCCTTACAATCTTATTCTTATTTATACTTTTACATTTACAAAAAGGCCTAATCATGGCTAAACCCATGGGCCGACATCCCATAACACGTTACAAAACCCTAAGATCCTCATGCTAGGTCCACAAAGCCCAAAAACAAGTGAGATCCGCGATCTCAACTCTGTCTGGGCACTCCTTCCTTGATCACTGCGTCGAAGTCCAAAAAGTGGTCAAACCTGACCAAGATTTCCTCAAAAATTGATCGAGGGCCAACAAGTGGAAAAGGTGGACGGCCATCGAGATCCACCTGGATCATTCCTCCCCCCTTAGGAAGAAATGGTCCCCATTATGTCAAGTTCCCTCGGGAGATAGAGAAACTTTTGTTGAATTTGAACCTTGGTGAGCTATTTGCCTTGTTGAAGTAGATGTCTTGTTTGTACTTTGCTTGTGGAAGGATGTCATGAACCTATTGGAGGTGTTGGATCCATTCAAAAAATATGGGTTGCATGATCTACCTCGGTTTGAGTGTGAGAGGACTCTATCAGTGAATATGCAACAAGAAGAGTTATATCAATATTGGGGGCTAACAGTTGGAACCCCAAGCACACCTGAAAAGGGTCGTGGCCAATAGAGCTATGTTGAACATATGGAAGACTATCATTCTCTTTGTGCTCCTATACAATCTTGTTGACCTACTTTATTGGATAGAAACGTCTTGGGCTAAGGCTGTAGTGGTCACAGTGACCTTCTGTTTACCTTTTGATTGGATCGTGAAGAGGGAAAAATTTATGGTCTGGGAGATTACTTTGTGGCATTGTTTTTCTGAGATCAATGAAGTGAAAGTAGTTGGAGCTACCTCTGGTACCCTATAGAGTTGACCTCCTAGAGTAACAATGACACTGTGGGGTCGAGACTCATAGATAGCGTGACGTTTCCACATATATGGTTGATACAGGGGATAAAAAAATGCTCAAAAATAAAAGTGTTCGAAATTGCTCGGAAATGGATTCATTGTGTAGATCTCATCCTCGCGATCCCAACACAACTTGAACGGGCTCAAACAGATTTCATATGACTGAGATATCAGGTTTTGTCCGTTTTTCCAAACAGGCAAAATGTTGATTGTGCAGTCTGTACAGGCTGACTATGCAGACCGTACTGCTCACGTGGTAGGGTGACCATACTACTCACGTGGCAAGGATGATTGGGTTGTTGACGTGGCAGGTGATTTGGCACCTGACATGGAAGAGGTTGACGTGGACCAATTGGTGGTCAACACGTGGCATGTTTCGTGGGCAAATGAAAGGGTGTCATGTGGCCCAGCCAGGGGCCGCAATGTGGAACCCCTTGTTGTAATGTAAAATTTGGTATGGGCTCCATCGGGTTCGAACCCACGACCTTCGAGCATGGGCAGATTCTTGGCATAGGTCGGGCTACCAGCCCACCTACAGTTAGTTCTTAACCCTATAGTTTTGAACTAACATTTAAACTTGAGTTGTGGTTTGGTCGGGCGGAAAAAGGGTGGGGGCTTAGCCTCATCCCTAGTCACACAGTTTGAAATAGTTTCAATATGACCGATAGCGCGGTAAACTAACGGTGTGGTTGACGGGTGCGAGGAGTTAGGCCGGACCCTGGCCACATGGGGCCATGCGACTGGGATCTTCGCCGCATAAGGTGCTAACACTCTAACGGTGCAACAAATCTGCCTATTTTGTGGAACAGCACGTGGTGTTGGTTTTTGGCACGGGAAACACACAGAGGCCAGGTTGATTCACAAAGAGGTGCATTTTGGTGAGTAGAGACAACAAGTTATTGGGAAAAACTTCCAGGAAGTGTATTTTTCTCAATTTTTGGCCAAACCAAGTGCAGGAAGAGCCCAACTAGGGGTTTTTGGAAATTCTGGAACCATTGGAGCCATCTATTTTGCATTATGAGCATAGTAAATCACTAATTTTAACACTTTGAGCATATAATGAAAATGATCCATTGGAATCTGGACTAGGAGATGTAGCCCAATAGAAGGGTGAACTCCTTTATCATTTTGTTGTGTTATGTGTTTATTATGATGGTTGTTTATAACTGTTTATGTTGTTCATTTTAAATTAAAACTCATTAATTTTATGTGATTGCAACTTGATCCAATTGCCTAAGACACATACATATTCCACTTGCAAATTTGTATACATAAACCTTTTTTTCATTTTCAAATCAAGTTGGTTTCAAAGTAAAGGTTTTGAAGGTTTGAATGTTTGCAAGTGGTTTTTNGGGGGGGTTTAATGCTTACAAGGTTAAAGCTCACAAGAGGAGAAGGGAAACTTGTAGAGCCAAGTTCTCAACTTTCAAGAAGGAGAACAATACATTCACCTCAAGCTTCAAGGAGGCATTCACCAAGTATGGCTCATGAGGAGAGTCATGAAATTCCTACTTCAGAAGATGAAATTTTCAGAAAAGCCTTTTATGATATGACATAAATGGTGAAAGTTTTATTTGAAGAAAGGAATGCAAGGTTGCAAGGTGAAATCTCAAATCCTCCAAGAGGTAATGAAGATAGTGGTGATAAGACTCCAAAATGGAATGGAGGAAATGGTGATACTCCACCTCCATCTTCCACTTCTTCTACCATTTCACAACCACTTCCAAATTCTCCAAAAGAACATGGTAAAATTCCTCCACAAACTCCTTTGCTTAAGATTGATATTAAGTTTGAATTGTCTATGTACAATGGAGAGGTAAATGCTGAGAAATTAGATAACTGGATTCGTCAGATTGAAGTGTATTGTAGGATACAAAGATTCCAAGATGATGAAACTAAGATTCAACTTGTTTCTCTTAGATTGGAAAGTGCAACACTCATTTGGTGGAAAAGCAAAACTCAAGAGGACATGAAGAAACATGGTAAAGTTTTATCCTCTTGGAATGATTTTATTGTTGCAATTAAAAGGCAATTTTATCCATTAGCATACATGCAGAAAGCTATTATGGATTGGAAAAACTTTAGGCAAGATAAAGGGAAAAATGTGCAAATCTACACTCAAGAATTTAGAAGAAGAGCTTTGATTTTGGGTATAGATTTATCTTCTCAAGAAACTTTACTCAAATACATTGGAGGATTGCATAGCTATTTGAGACACACAATTCTCATGTTTAACCCTACAAATCTAGATGAAGTTTGTGTACAAGAAACTCATTAAGAAGTAAGAGGGAGGAATGATCCTCAAGAGGGCAACAAGAAGCCACTTTATAATGGAGACAAAGGAAAGAGGAAATTCAAAGGAGATGGAAAGAAGAATGCTTCAATCAAGAAAGAGGGAGAAAAAATCACATGTAAACATTGTTCAAAAGATGGCCATGATGAAGACCATTATTGGAAACTTCATCCTGAAAAGAGACCCAAAAATTTCAACAACAAAACTAAACCAAAGACTGTTGCAACTACACAACATGATTTAGGATCTAATTTGAGAGATGAAATAAAAATCACAGCCATGGGTTTTCAAGGTAAGGACTCTATTGTCAGTACTAGTTCTTCAAGTAGTAGCCTCAATGAAACTCGACATGAAAAAGAAAGAATAAAGATTTTCCACATAAGGGTTATTTCAAATCATACCAAGATAGATACTATATTTGATACTGGATCTCAAACAAACCTCATTTCTGAAGACACTGTCAAGAAATTGCATTTGGAAACTACTCCTCATCCTAAACCATATCCTCTAGGTTGGATATGTGACAATGCAAAATTGCACGTGACAAGAAGATGTAAACTTAGATTTGCCATCACTGCAAACTTTATAGATGAGGTAGAGCTTGATGTTATTCCATTGGATATTTGTGGTATTGTGTTGGAAAGCCCATATTTATATGATAGGAGATCCATCTTTCATCGTCGTGAGAACAAATATCATTTGTTTAAAAATGGAGTTGAGTACATTGTTAGAGCACATACAAAGAAGTTGAATTTGTCACTTGTAAATGTTGAACAAATGAACAGATTAGTCAATGCTAGTAAGAACTTTGTACTCTTGATGATCAAACCCAAAGACAATGTTGAAAAAGAAGCTTTCCAAGGTTGTGATGCAAAGTTAAAATCTGATTTATATGAGGTTGTTAACCAATATGATGAGATGTTTCAGGAACCAAAAGGATTGCCTCCTAAAAGAGGTATTCAACATGAGATCCAATTGCATCAAGATTGTCCTCTTCCAAACATTGGTATGTACAGGATGTCAGTCATGAAGAATGTTGAAATTAAAAAACAAATCCAAGTGTTGCTTGACAAAGGAGTTATCATGCCAAGCACATCACCATGTGGGTCACCAATTGTTTTAGTACCAAAGAAATATGGTACATGGCACATGTGTGTAGATTTCAGAGCCTTGAACAAGATTACGGTAAAGAATCGTTATCCTCTTCCTAGAATTGATGATTTGCTTGATCAATTGAAAGATGCTAAGTATTTTACTAAGTTGGATTTGAGAAGTGGATATCATTAGATTAGGATTGTTGAAGGAGACACATGGAAGCCAATTTTCAAAACAAAGCAAGGTTTGTTTGAATGGATGGTTATGCCATTTGGGATTTGTAATGCTCCTACAACATTCATGAGAGTTATGAATGATGTTTTAAGGCCTTTTCTTGATGATTGTGTAATTGTCTACTTGGATGACATATTGATATTTAACAAATCTCATGAAGAGCATGTTAGGCATGTAAAACAAGTTTTAGATGTCTTGAATAAAGAAAGTTTGTTTTTAAAGATGTCTAAATGTGAGTTTGGAAAGACCTCACTTGTTTACTTGGGACATATTGTTGGAGGAGGAGAAATGAAAATAGATCTTTCAAAGGTCAAAGTCATTTTGGATTGGCCCAAGCCCAACAATGTAACAGAGGTGAGAATCTTTTTGGGAGCAGCCCAATATTGGAGAAAGTTTATTGCTAACTTCTCTTCAATTGCAACTCCATTACATGCAGTGAAAAACATCAAGCAAGTTTTCCAATGGGGAGGCAAGCAACAAAAAACTTTTGATGCATTGAAGGAGAAAATTAGTTCAACTCCAATTTTTGCACTTCCTAATTTGAGACAACCATTTGAGATACAAACATATGCAAGTAACTATGCCATGGGAGCAATCTTGTTGCAACATGGTAATCCCATTTGTTTTCATTCTGAAATTGTTAATGGTGTTGTGATTAATTATCCCACATATGATAAGGAGTTGTATGCATTGGTGCAAAGTGTGAAAAAATGGAAACACTACTTGTTGGGAAAATAAACTATTATTCACACAGATCATCAACCATTGCAATACTTACAATCACAAACAAAGTTACAACAAGCAAGGCACTTCAGATGGATGGGTTTCCTACAACAATTCCACTTGGTTATCGAGTATAAGAAAGGAATTTATAACAAAGTTATCGATATGCTTTCTAGGCCTATTGTTAGTGCTTCAGTTATTCTTAAGCATAATTCTACCATGCATGAGAGCTATGTTGAACAATATGTTTTAGATGTTGATTTTAAAGAGGTGTGTGCAACTTTGTGTCATTCTAACCAAGTTAAGGAATTGGATTACCATGTGCATGATAAGATTTTGTATCATCTTGGCAAGCTATGTATTCCACAGGGTGAAAGAGTCAACATCATAAGGGAAGCAAATTCTTTATGTGCTAATTTGTAAAGGTATTGCTATTGGCCTAAAATGAATGAAAGTGTCTCATGATATGTAAGAGGAAGTTCTTTATGTGCTACAAGTAAGCCTAGCAACAGAAAGTTAGGATTGTATACTCCACTTTTGGTTCCTTCTTGTCCTTGGGAAAACATTTCCATGGACTTTGTAGGAGGATTACCTATGTCAAAAAAGAATCATGATTATCTTTATGTTGTGGTTGATTGTTTCAGAAAAATGTGTACTTTGATGTCTTGTAAGAAGCAGGTTACAACTGAACAAACAACACAAATGTTCTTTCAACGTGTATGGGTACATTTTGGGTTTCCCAAATCCATTATTTTTTATCGAGATTCTCGATTTATTGGGACCTTTTGGTCAAGCTTATGGGCACTCATGGACACTGAGATGAAAAAGAGCACATCATTTCATCCACAAACTGATGGTCAAATAGAAGTGGTGAATAGAACAATAGTACATCTTCTTCGTGGTTATTGCAGCAAACATCCTAAGCTTTGGGATGAGCACCTACACTACATTCAACATGTTTATAACCGGGCTAAGCATTCATCGACTCAAACATCTCCATTTGAGGCATGTTTTGGCTATTTGCCAAAATATCCTTTAGATTTTATCTTTGGGAAGGATATTGTTATTGATGGTCATTATGACATTGATAGAGAAAAAAAGTTCATTGAACAAATTCAATTGGTGCATCAAATGGTACAAGAACAGTTGGAAAAGAGTCAAGTCAAGTACAAGACAAGACATGACAAGCATCATGTTGATCACAGTTTCCAAGTTGGAGATGAAGTTTGGCTTTACATTAGCAAAGAGAGGCTTAAAGGAGAAGGTAAAAAAATGAAACCAATTAGATATGGACCTTTTAAGATTCTTGAAAAGATTGGTAACAATGTCTTCCGTTTGGATTTGCCTCATTATATGCAAATGTATGAAGTTGTTAATGTTGTGAATTTGAGATTGCATGAGACTCCTTTGATTGATGATCAAGGAGAGCATGTTCATATTCCTCCCATAGATGACTTCTCGCCATAATATCTTTTAGAATTGCATGAGGATACAATTATTGATAGGAAGATAATAACTTCAAAACGAGAGAATGTGGAGTACCTTCGTGTTGGTCTCAAAGGCACAAATCCAATAAAAAATAAATGGATTGAGGTTGGAAAGGTGAGGGAACTATATCCTCATCTTCAGATTGACTGAAAGTAGTCTTTTGGAGGTCCAAAAGCTTCCCAATGGGGAGGAGTGATCCAGGGGATCAAAAAATGCTCAAAAATCAAAGTGTTCAAAATTGCTCGAAAACAGATTCATTGCGTAGATCTTTTCCTCACGATCCCAACACAACTTGAACGAGCTCAAACGGAGTTCGTATGACTGAGATATTGTGTTCTGTTCATTTTTTCAAACATACAAAATGATGACTGTGCAATCCGTACAGTCCATACAGGCTAACTGTGAAGACCATACCCCTGACATGGCAGGGTGATTGTATTGCTTACGTGGTAGGGATAGTTGAGTTGTTAACGTGGCAGGTCATTTGGCAGCTGACATGGAAGAGGTTGATGTGGACCAATTGGTGGTCAACAAGTGGCATGTTTCGTGGGCAAATGAAAGGGTGTCACATGGCCCATCCAGGGGCCACCACGTGGCACCCCCTGGTTGTAATGTAAAATTTGGTATGGGCTTCGTCGGGGTCGAACCCGCGATCTCTGGGCATGGGAAGAGTCTTGGCATAGGCCGGGCTACCAGCCCGCCTATGGTTAGTTTTAACCCTATAGTTCGCAACTAACATTTAAACTTGAGTTGTTGTTTGGTCGCGCAGAGAAAGGGCCAGGGATTAGCCCCAACCCTGGTCACACAATTCAAAATAGTTGTCATATGAATGATAGCGCGGTAAACTAATGATGCGGTCGACGGGTGCAGGGAGTTAGGCCGAACCCTGGCCACATGGGGCCATGCGACTGGGATATCCGCCGCATAAGGTGTTAACACTCTAACGATGCGACAAATCCACCCTTTTTGCAGAACGACGCGTGGTGCTGGGTTTTGGCATGGGAAACACACAAAGGCCAGGTCGATTCACACAGAGGTGTGTTTTGGCGAGCAAAGACAACAAGTTATTGGGAAAAACTTCCAAGAAGTATATTTTTCTCATTTTTTGGCCAAACCAGGTGAAGGAAGAGCCCAGCTAGGGGTTTTTGGACATCTTGGAGCCATTCGAGCCATCTATTTTGCATTTTGAGCATTGTAAAGCACTAATTTTAAAACTTTGGGCATATAATGAAAATGATCCATTGGAAGATGGACTAGGAGATGTAGCCCAAGAGAGGGATGAACTCCTTTATCATTTTGTTGTGTTATGTGTTTATTATGATGGTTGTTTATGACTGTTTATACTGTTCATTTTAAGTAAAAACTCATTAATTTTATGTGCTTCCAACTTGATCCAATTGCCTAAAACACATACAAGTTCCACTTGCAAATTTGTATACATAGACCTTTTTTTCATTTTCAGATCAATGGTTGTCCTAAAAGAACATCACATACTTCAAGTGGGGCAACATCACACACTACCTCATCCTTGAAGGGCTTGATGCCATAGGACAAGTGACATTGTTGGATGACATAGATGTCTCGTCCTCGGCTCAACCATCTGATGGTGTATGGTTGGGGGTGTGGCTTCATTAGCAACTTCAATCTCTTGAAAACCTCGATTGAGATCAAGTTCTTCTGACTCCCACTGTCAACAATGAAATGCAGTGGGTCCCCTTTACCCACATATGTGAGTGGAAGAAGCATTCCCCCTCCTCAATCTCCTCTGGTTCTCTTGGTTGTATTGTTATGGTTGCGATGGTAGCAGTGGGTTCTGCATCGATGATTTGTTTCCCTTTATTGTACTTTGAATCAGAGTCCAAGTTAGGTTATGATTCTTTTTCTTTGAGCTCGACCACCAATGACTATTTCGAGCGACATTCATTGATGTTGTGCCAGGGGTTGTTGTGGAACTCACACCACTTTCCAGTGTCTTTCTTAGACTTCCTGTTACCCTTCTTTTCCTGCGTCTTGGACTGAATCTCTTGAGCTTGAAATTCCTTTCTTTGTCCTTCATTCTGTGATTTAGGGTTTCCTTTCCATGATTTTGTTGTGGTGTATTTTCAAACCCGAACTCCCGCTTACTCAGTTGCTTGAATTTCTTCTTAATTTTGACTGCATATCGATAAGCAACTCCCAATGAGGTGATGTCCAAGAAATCCATCTATGCTTGGATGTACTTGTGCAGACCACTGTGATACTTCAAATGATCTAAAAATTGAAGAAGACTTGAAAAACTTGAAAAAACTTATTGCAAGTGAAATGTCATGTGTTTAAAGCAAATGGATCAGTTTGCAACACATAAATTAAGGATTACTTATGCAAATTACACATAGACAACAACATAAATATTGAACATAAACACATAAGCACAACAATTGATAAAGGAGTTCACCCCTCTTATGGGCTACATCTCTTGGTCCAGCTTCCAATGGATCATTATTATTAATTGCTCAAACAATGCTAAAAAACATGTCTTACAATGCTCAAACTGACAAACCGACTGCTCCAATGGCTTCCCAGCGTCCCAAAACCTCTGTCTGGGCTCTTTTGGCACCTCAATCGGTCGAAAAATGAAGAAGTTAGGCCTCCTGGAAGTCTCCCTCTTCAAGCTTGTTGTCTCTGGTTCTACAATTCGCACCCTCCTTGAATGAACCTGGCTCACATGCTCTTTTAAGCGCAAAAACCCAGCATCGGGCGCAATCGCGTCAACGGTGCAAACCATAGGATGGTTAAGGGCGCGCCAGCCCCTAACCGCCTCGACACCTAGGCGTATGAGAGCATATGACCGCGCGCTAAGGCAATGGTGGTTAGGTCATTACCAAACCGTGCAACTAACCCCCGCGCTCCAAGTCATATGGCACACGTTTATATGACCAAGGGTTAAGTTTCAAATCGCGCGCGCATACCAAATGGTCGGCTATATTACATATAACATGGTCATATGTTGTGGAATGAAACCACGGGTCGGGGCTAAGCCCCGGCCCGCCCCCCTTTCCATTGAATACACCAATCAAGTTTAAATATATGCGCGTGGATATATGAAACAAGGAACAAGGTCGGCATAGTGGTTAGCGGAAGGTTGTGAAGTCTTTACATAGTAGGGGAGGTCCGGGGGTCGAACCCCGCAGACTCCCATTACATTTTATATAACACATAAACCAAATAATGAGGGGGACACGTGGCGCCCATGGATTGGGCCACGTGTCCTCATATCATTTGCCACCAACCGAACACGTGTCAACACCTGACTCGCCAGCAATCAACCAATAAACAACTACCATGTCATCACCGTACGGTCTGTACGGCCCTGCCACGTCAGACCGTACGGACTGTACGGACAGGTACAATCAGCATCAATTTTTTGTCTGTTTGGCTTGGCGAACAGATCGTGATATCTTCTTCATACGACGTCCATTTGACAAAGTAAATATACCACTGGAATCAGGAAGACGAGACGGACGCAATGGCACTGTTTTCGTCGCATTCCGAGCACTTTGAAAATTGAGCAAAATTTGATCCCCTGATCACACCTCCCCATTGGAAAGCTTTTGGACCTCCAAAAGACTATCTCAGTCTATGTGAAGATGAGGGTATA
>ML813299.1:8976-28013 GCA_009831015.1 Picea engelmannii | reverse complement strand
AGATTAGGGTCGATTACATCCTTATAATACCTTAATTTTCTTTTTCATCTAACTCTTTATCACACCACATTTTCTCCTTAAATTTTGATTTGATGGTTTTTTTAATAGTATCTTTATTCTGCAAAATGGTGTCTTCCATGATTCCCCAATAGTTTAGCCAAGACCGGGCATCTTTATGTCATCCTCGTTGGAGTCGATGGTGGTTATGACTCGATTTTGAAGCAATTTTAGGAAGCCTCTTGTCTTCCATGTTGTTTAACTTGTTCTTATACATTAGGTATCTAGTCATAGCCATGCTCTCAATGGGGGAGAGGCTTGTTACTAAGAGGAGAATGGGATAGGGCGTATTTCCTTTAATTTTGAGATTATAGGTTATAAAATTATTTTGTATTTTCTCTATCTTTCTCCAGGATTCACGAGAGATACTACAGCCCCAGACTTCACATCCATAAAGAATAACAGGTGTAACAAGAGTCTAAAAGTGGAGTTTCTTCTTATCCTAACTCCAAAGATCAATTGATTTACAATTGTTTTCAAGCCCATAATAAGCTTTCTATCCCCCAATAATCTTTTTCTCAATGCTATAATTCCAATTGAGTTTGTGGTGAATATCAATTCTAAGATATGTGTATGAAGTCACTTCCTCCAAGTTGTTGTTGTCATATACGAAGGTATCATAAGGGATCTTATTGGATTTAATAATCATGACCTTAGTCTTATCAGTATTAACAGTCATACCCATATTGGAGCAAAAATCATTGAGGATTCTTAGTTGGTTTTCAAGATCATGGGGACTCATTTCCATAAGAACGATATCATTGGCATAAAGAAGAAGATTGATGACTATACCAGTGAGAGTAGGGCCGACACAACCTGTTTTTTCCAAGCAATCTTCTAACTTGTCAATGTATATGTCAAAAAGGGTAGGGGACAAGGGACAACCTTGTTTGACTCTGATATTGCAATTAATCTCTTTTGACCAGTCCTCAGTGTTTTTAAACTTAGAAATAACGTTCTCATACATCCTTATATCTCTTACAACCTATTCCAAAGGTTTTTCCTAAGAACCATGTCAAATTTTTTTCTAAAGTCAACAAAACAACAAAAAAGATTGGTTTTAGTATTGCGGAACTCCTCTGCAACGATCCTAAATGTAACAATATGGTCCACAGTTGAATGATATATCATAAACTCGGTCTGACCCCTCTCTCTCTCTCTCTATAATATATATATATATATATATATATATATATATATATATTCTTCTAAATTAAATTAAAATAAAATGTATATTTTTATGTTTATGAATATATATTTTTATTTAAAAATATTTTTTATTATATTTAAATTTTGTTATATTATTATGATTTTATTTTAATTCAAAGGTGGTAAATGTTAGTGTAATTTAATGGTCAATATGTAATGAGGATAGACATCATTCATTATAATTAAGGAACGTGAGTTGATTCGTCATCATTATTCAAGAAATAAAATGATTTGTTGGTAACTCATTTTGAGGATGGTACCCAAGGTAAACCCTAGATTCTTGAAAGCTCAAAGCCCTTACAACAATATCTTCAAACTCAACATATCACTTTATGGAATATAACCTCTAACTACCTATCCTTTAAAATTTATACTTTGATACTAATATAATTCATAATTCATTATCTCTTTTTTCTTTTACTTAAGATATTTTAATTCTATCTTTTAATTAAGATATTTTGATTCCTTTTAGTAGTTTTGAAATTTTCATTTCATTAAAATAATAATTAAACATATTTTGATTCTTATACTTAATTAGCATTGAAATTTTCATTTCATTAAAATAATAATTAAAGATATTTTGATTCTTATACATAATTAGCATTAAAATTTTCATTTCATTAAAATAATAACTAAACATATTTTGATTCTTATACTTAATGAGCATTGAAATTTTCATTTCATTAAAATAATAACTAAAGATATTTTGATTCTTATACATAATTAGCATTGAAATTTTCATTTCATTAAAATAATAACTAATTTCCCAATGTGAACTTTCACTCCAATAATAATGACTAAGTAATTTGTTCTTGAAGAAAGTGATATTTGTAAAAACGGATAAGAACATTATTCAATTGGTAAAGATATTTGTTAATATTAATTAGACTCATAAAACTTAAACTATTAATTCATTTTTTTTATATCCCTCATAGTGAGAGAAGAAATGAGCTCCTTATTATGAAGGAAAGTGGATATTTGCTTTGTTGTGATTAGGTTTGAAGGATAGGTGTTCCATGGATAGAGGTCTATCTCTAAGTTTATCCAAGTCACAAGTGCCTGATACTACTAGCTTGTGGGCTATAGGTACTAGCTACACCCATTTAAAAAAATATATATATTAGTCAATGTTTGTTTTGAGTTGGGATTTAAAGGAATATATTTTCATCCATTTAAGTGTTTTAATGATTAATGATTTTTTCCTTTTTCTATGTATTTAAATTTTTTCAATCTCTTATAGTTTAATTTATGAATATTTTAATTTTACCATGTGGTTCAACATGGTTATTTGAGATGATATTGTTGGGTCTTTGTTATTAGTTTGGGTAATGATTCAAACTCTTTGTTTTTTCATTTCAAACTCTATTAAAATTTTAAGTGATATAGCTTGGAGTATTTAATGCATCACTTCCTTTGACAAGAGAAACATCTAGTTACAATGAATGCATCGCCTACCGCCACCGCCTCTCCATGCCAAGTCTTGTGTTGTTATCATGATCGACTAACCTTCCTTAAAAGCAAGAGATAACATTATTTTATTGCACCTCTCTTATATTGTTGTTTTATAACCAATTTTCACCCAACCTCCAACAACTTTTAACGTGGTAGTAATATGCTTATATGTATTAACCACAGAACTAGACCCTCTCAATTCAATAATTATATATTGTTATTTCTACTACACTTGTATCTTGAGACCCACTACAAAAGAAATATTAGAGAACACAATTGAAGTTGTCCACGATAAGAATGTACCTTCACCTAGGATATCATATGAGGCACCACTACTTTTACAACACACACTAAAACTATAAAATTAAATAGATCACAAGATTTACATTTCCCCTAATTTCTTTTCAAAACTTACGACTTGCTGGTTTTTGTTTCAAGGAAGGCGACATGGTGTCAAAATCACTCGCTGGTATGAGCGGACATTGAGTTGCAATAGGTGGAAGCCAGGATGCTTCTTGTCGAGGCCTTACATGGATGTCAGGGATTGAGTCATGGCCACCACTTGGCATTTTTGTTGAGCAAATGCAAGAGCCAATGCATGCTTGATGCCTCCAATTGTCCACCTTGTGATTACCACCACATCCTCTTTCTCTTCCATTGAAATTCAAGATCCAGATAATGTTCTTGTCCCTCAGATGTGGGACAACTAGGAAAAGAGCTTATCACTATCCATGTCCTTAAAATAGTGGAGTTTATGGTCCAACTTAAGATCAAGCCCTTAAGATCCATTCTTGGATGTAGATATTTACCACTCAATTTTTTGTTTAATCCTTGAAATAGTGATTTTTACGACTAATTGCAACCTGAGATAAGAACTAACCATGCATTGCATGGAGGTAGGCCTAATGGTTTGTGTAGAAAGGGGACATGAACTAATCTAGCATCAAGACTTTCTTTCTTGGCTTTCCACCCATGCCTTTACTTATTTCTTTTCTAGTATAGCTTTCTTTGTCCTATTTCAATTATTTCCTAGCATCAAGACTTGGATTGGAATAGCCTTTCCTTTCCATAGCCCTTCTATCAAAGGACACGAGAAAAGGATCATTGGGAGTCTGTTGACAGGCGAAATTGACCGTCCGTCAACTGGAAGAGTGGATCCGGTCCGGGGTTGTCTAAATAACCCAAGCCGTTTGGGATGAACCACCCTGACGGGTTTAGCGGCTCCATTAGCCGATCTAAGTCCTAACAAAAGAAAACTACTCTAAATTAACTAATCTAAATGACAAACAAAATAACAATTAAAACAAACTAAATCTAAACTACTAATATATACAATCTATTAACTTAAATCATACAACTATAATTCTACAAATTTAAATGTTTAATTATTAACAGAATCAGCTTTAATTACAATGTACAATTATTTACAAATTACAGATTTAAACTAAAACCTGCAAAACTCATTTGTAATCTGTCCTAAGACAGCGAAACTATTATTTTTGGATTTTTATAATTTTATGAAAAAGAAATAGAATAAAACTAACTAAACTAAGCAACTAAAATAATAACCTTATCTATAAATCTAAACTAATATATATATATATCTAACTAAAACTACTTATATGACACTAATAAACTAACTATTAAATAATAAACAACAAACTGACCTGAAGTAACGCTTCAGGTTTGTCCTGTGTATGATGGTTGGTTCAGCTGTTCGGAGGGAGTAAACCCGCACCTAATTATCCACGAGCTTCTTGTAAACAAGAAGCGGTTGTGCTCTTCTTATATTAATAACAGGACAAACAAGACATAAAAATAACAACAATCTTATGATTTATAAATTATCACAATAAGATAAATCTGTATGCAACAATTTATACTAAACAATTCAATTGATGAAAAAGATAAACCTGTATTCATTAAATTGAATTAAAGTGATTGTTGTATTTTCAAATGGGAGATATCAGATGTAGACAACATGTAAATCAAATCATATCATCATGCAATGAATTATGATAGCTAAAGTAGTCTATAATTAATTGCAAACTGATATGCAAAACCTGAAACAAAAGTTTGATATTTTGAAAGCGAAAGTCGTTACAAGACATCAACTTTTGTCTCAGTCTGAATCATAAATCCATAGTATGGTTCTCTCTACAGTGATGATGATGGTTCCCATTACAAAAAATAACAAGTATTTAAAGACTTCCCACAGGGTAAAACATCCCTGTGGGAATTATCAAAACAGTTTACACAAAATCTGGGATGATATCCCAAGTCTGACTGAAACTAACAATCTTAAAACAAAACCAAATCTAAAGTATCTCCTAAACTGCTACAACAAGCCCAATTGATCATTGTAATTCGTATGCACCTGAAAGGGGACAAGAATAGACAATATTAGAAGATATTTTATTGATAAAATTGATAAAAAAATCTAATTTTTAAGTCTGGCTACATAATCTTGCGATTATGTAGCTGGTCTAAATCAAACACAGAATCATTTTAAAACCAATTCAAAACGCAAAGAATTAAATTCAAACTATTAAACAAGTATCTAATTGCTATTTGAAACCAAACGAATCATTCAAATAAAAAATTGTTATATTAATTTGAGAGAAAACAAGATTATGATCAATCGAATGATTACAGAGATACATGTACTCTGTTCCACTTGTTACCACAATTTCGGGTAAACATAATCGTATTGGATAACTCGACAGCAATGAAATTATTTCCATGAACCAATCCCAATAGACACGAATAATTCAAGTTGCTTCATCCATCGACAAAATCATTGTCGAATCCAAACGAAATCAACAGGATCATTTTTTCAAATTGATAGAACTATATTAAACAAATACAAACGATCTTGCTAGTCATGGCACACAACAATCACTTGCAAATCAAATCAAACAGGAACAAATCGAAACGGTTTGGGGCGATGAAATTGTTATGAATTAACATTGTTCCCATGATTTTAGCAAATAGATCTTCTGCACCAAACGAGAGTATTGATTCAATATAACACAGAGTCATTCCTGGTAAATCAAAGTCAACAGGGTTGTTTTGAGTTATTAGATTACATCGTATTTATCAACCCGGTCACTAATAATGACACATAACACATATAAAGGATCATACCAATTTAAGCCCACGAAATCGTTCCAAAATCACACTATAAGAACTAAATCAGAGCCGATAGAATCCAACCAAAACGAAATCGTACCAAATCAAAACCTAACCGTGCTCTGATTTCAACATAAAAATCTCGTATACAGGTCAAATGCAATCAAAATCTAAACAAAAACAAACTCCATTGATCACATTAATTCAAACTAACAAAAATTTTCTAAAGCGAGCCATACCAAGTCAAAACCAATCAATCGCTTCTACTAAGCTGGGCACGACAAAATCGCATAACTAAATCATAACCACATTTGATTTTAGTAGAAAGAATCTACTGTACAAGATCCACAACATAACTGTTTTTGACAATCAAACTATGAAAGAATCATTTCGAATAATGAACATAACTAATCGAAACCCAAAAACCAATTCATTATATTAATTCAAGCCACTCATAAAACGAAATTAAAATTGAAATTCATACCTGGACAATAAGAAACAACTTTGATTATGATAGTTTGGAATTGACGAAGGCTGTAGCCGATTCGACATTCCTAAAAACAATCGAACCAGTGGTCTTCTGTTTCTTTTCAGTGGCTTGAAACCTATTTCTTTCTCTTGTCGGCACTGTGATTTGGTCCTCTAACGATTTGATCTTTGACTGCAATAAGGGGACGTCGTTGAAATAATGTTCTATCCACACATTGCATTGGATGCATGATGTTTGCTCAGGCTTCGAAAATGAAGGAGAGGGTTTGCTTAAGCCAACAGGGGTTTCATTAGGAAACTTGATTCCTGGGTAGTTGGGATTGTTTTTGAGGCAAGGGGGTAGATTAGAGACATAGTCATAGGGTTGTTTGGAGCATAGGCCATGGGAATAGGGGTACTCTTCTGCTAGAAAATGCTCGATATCATAGTCCGAGTCCTCGCTTAGGACTATGGGCTTTTGGTCGGCGTTTGGCTTAGGTTTATTCTGTTCAAGTCTCGATATCAATCGAGCATTCTTCTTACCCTTGTTGTCGACAGTAGGATTACCCTTGACTTTCTTATTCACAGGCTTCTTGATAGCCTCAGCCTTGTCTGTTATGATGTCGGGAAGGTCGATGTCAGGGCCAACCGAGGGTTTGGCAAGGGGGAGAAGAACATGAAATGGCATGGGTGGTCCGTCCATAGTCTCGCTGACCACAGCCTTATCAATTTGAATCGACTCTGGATCAACAAAACCATTTCTAGACAGAAAGGCTTGCCAATTATTGCCATGAAGGTTTAAATGATGAACGACGATGAGTCTAATCAAGCCATGGTGAAACAAGCTGCTATCATCCTTCTTGCGTTTGAACCTCTTAGCCATCTTGTAAAGACTACGCAACAAGTAAAATGGCATGTTCAAAGGATAACCCATGAAATTCATCAACAACCGAAGGTGATACAAAAATACTAATCCATACCAACCTTCACAGGTCACAAATTGTTTTACAATCACCAAAAGGTCGTGCCACCTGGGTTTAAGGGTGGAAATGGGCATACCTTTATCACAGGAGACAACCTTCCTTGATACGAATAGCAATGGCCATGGTACTTCATCAACTTTGGAGTTTTTAAACCATCGCTGGCCTGTAGCTGCCAATCCTGTGGCAGAGATTATGAATTCTTCATTGAGTTCAAGCTGTATGTCACCTACTTTAGCCCTACACCCATCAAAGGTGAGGGCGAATTTTTGGGCCACCGTGAGGTTGAAGCCCTCGAACCTCTGTATAAATGTGAGCCAACCACTATTCTCTAAATCCTTGCGGGCATTATCAAAAAGTAGCAGAGCTTGGCTACCGTTTGGCTCAATACGCACTACCGGTGCCATAGACAGGAGCACATAGTGGGCGAGGTGAACAAGCCAGGGTTTGAACACAACATACGCAGGGGCAGAGCACTCACAGGCTTAGCCGAACACTAGCAAAGGTGAACCGGGATAAGGGGAAACATTAATGATAGATCGTGCGAAGGTGGTGGAGCTATTTCGGCCCATGCAAAATAGTCATTACCCACAGTACAACCGTCGACGCAAATCACTATTCAACCCACTATTGTATAGATTTAAAAATATGCCATTCAATCAACCAATGGAATCTATGGTAAGTGGATTAAACATTCACGCGAGTAATAGTTATAGTTTCAAAACCAAAGCAATAAATCAAAATCGCTCCAAGCGTTTGATCATATGGACTATGTGTTGTATGAAACGATTTATACCAAGGGTCTTACCACAACACAAATGTGTTTTCATGAAACCAATGTGTCAAGTGAATCGATCAAAGAACATATAAATCCAATCATCAATGCATCACAAACTCAATCACTCATAAAACAAAACTATATAATCGATCAAAGACTGCCAAATGAGTACAGATCAAGGGGTCTTGCCAACTGTATAACGATAAGTAAATTGGAAACGTAATGGGCATATCGACAAGAATGATCGCAACAATCCAGTGACGATTTTAATATGACTTCGAAAACCAAGTTTTCACGCTTGCAGTCGTGAAAACGAAAACAAACGTAAGTGTGAAATAGCAGTGTCATTTTTATTCGAGAATTGTGACGAAAATCAAAGTTTGCAAAACACTGGTGTGGGTAGCTCATAAGGATAGTAGAAAAATGTGTATTGGCTGCCAACAATGGCGACACACTAGTAGAAGCAGTTATCTCTGCCAAAAAGAACAGATTCAGATTAGGATAATAAGAAAAATTCTAACTCAAAAATAACAACCAGAAAATCATGTAAACATCATCATTAACCAAATATTCCAGCAGTGTTTAAAAGGATGAAAACTAATAATAGTCTTAAGACAAGCGAGCCACGATATTAAAGATAAAATCCTCAATACTGTTGACATAACCACTGCTGCCAGCGGGCGTCCGTAGCCTCGACATGGTTTCCATTTAACCCACTCTGATATCTGTATCCTGCCAAGAAGTTCTAGATCAGAATAAAGGACAAATTAAGGTCGAGAGGTTTCATATTTGCAAAATTTTCATATACCTGACATTGCTTCGCTGCCAGCAGGCCTGTTCAGTACCCCAATGAAGTTGTCTTGGCATCATGGATGCATTTACCCGCTGCCAGCAGACCTGTTCAGCATCCCGGCGGGTTTACAAGCACTTCCCACAGCTCTTTTATGTTTTAATTTTTTAAAGATATACGATTGAGCGGGGTGACGCTGAAAATTACGATATTTTAAACATATTTTTTACAGACCTCAACAGAATTTTTTAGGATTGTCCTTCATTAAGATCCAGAGATGATTTATTTACAAAACCAACCTTCAAAGGCAGGGAGACATCTTTTGAGTCGTTCCTTTAAGGAACAGGGACAGTGTAAGAAGATAATGGATGATCTTGACAGGATTTACTTACAGATTGAAATCAATTATATTCTTTCAAACAACAGTCTTTTCAACACAAATGTAAATTTCAGAAGTATATAATTGATGTTTAGACAATGTTTCAACAGTCATTTTAGTGAAATAATTTTTTGTTTTCCTTGTCTGAATAGTTCAGCATGCAGGTATGTGTATTTCCAAAAGCAAAAACTAGTAAGCATAAGGGAGAAATCAAAACATACCAACGAAGAAAAAAAAATTGGAAAGCAAAGAAATCCAAACAACAAAAACAAAAAACAAATATGCACAGAAGGTGCATCTGAGAACCTCATGCAACAAATCCCTTGGGAAACTGAAAGAAAGTAGGAAAACCCTGATTGATGGGAAAGTAGTCCTACTCGTGGTGCGTTGGGTCATGGTTGATTTTAGATTTATTTATCTCTTTACTTTCCATTTAAGATTTTCATGATGATACTGTGTTTTTGAAAATAAATGTTCAACTAAAAGCAAAGAGAAAAAGATCGAGGGGACTTTCCTGACAACAGTCATATTGTGGTTCTCGTGGTGCGCCCACTTGCGTTCATGACTGCATTATTACAAAGAGAAATAGTGAGAAATAAAACTACAAGAAAACCTATTCCTAAACCTACCCTAACTATTGAACAAATCAGGATACTATGTGAAGTCATGTTTCCAATGTAGCCATCGGAGTAACTCTAACCCTGCAACGGAAACAAGATCAAGCATTACTAATAAGAATGGTAATAGATCAACAAATGACAGGAACATATCACACTTACCTTCATAATCATCATCTAAAAACAAAGTAAGCATGATCTTACCATTTCCTTGGATATTCTTGTTGTACGAATCCTCCAGTCATTGCGTAATCTTGTCGTGATAAGGGTCATAATGGCATGGGTGAGTGTAAGTAGTTTTGAAAAACTCGTCAGGGTTATGAGGAATGGAATAACCATCATCCAAGGCTGAGATGCCCCATCCTCCTGACAATTCTCTAAGTGTTCACTAATTTCTTCACATGGAGGATCTAAAAGAAACATGTCACGCCTACTTCCAAGATACTTGGGTAAAAAGAAAGCAAGCTCAACTTTGTCTTTATTGTGAAATTTTTTCATATATGAATATTCAAGCCATCCTAAGATCTTGTCACAAAAATGCGGATGCAAACCATGACTTTGATGAAATGAATATATCAATGGGAAACTCATCATGGGAGGATTCGTGCAATCAATTGACTCATTGGTTTGAATATTTCCTTCGATGCGATTGATCATTTCAAAATGTGAAGTATAAACATTAAGATTCAAACTAAGCAAGGAATGAATATGAAATGTAGAACGTTTGATCTCCATAAAATATAATGCATTGTCCTTTTCAACAATAAACTGTGTAAAATCATCTCGCAACATGTCCTTTTCCCATGTGAGTGATGAAAGTGAAAGAGCGTTAAATCCAGTTTTATCAATGTTATGCTCGGAATTAATTTCACCAAAATTTAGCATATCGAAAGGATATGATTGTGGCAGCAAAGAGTAGGATGTTGTAGGTAAGGTATCAAGTCCACCAGAATCTAGGAATAGATCAGGATATAAAGAATAAAAGGAATTATAAATAAGCAGATGAAAAGAATCTCTTGAACTATGATACTCAACAATGGTATTCTCAAGACCATTCTCTTCACTTTCTTTAAAACTCTCACTCTGTTTTGGTGACGAATTCCTCAACATAATATGATCATCTGGACTTGCCTTTTGTGTGATAGATAATTCAAAATTTATGTGACCAACATCTAGTCTTTCCTATGAACAAAGTGCATTTTGAGGATGAAGGTTTAAGGTTTCTTCTTCTAGTTGTATATCTTCTTCTCTAATCAGTTTCATAGGAGTACTAGAACATTCAAGATGATTTTTGTTACTTAAGTGTTCTTCAATCATTGATTTTAAATGTTGATTAGAGCATGAGTTAAAAGAATGAGGATATTCACCTTGAGCCAGAAATGAATCTTCTTTTGTACTGGTCTTAGACTGAAAATACAATGATTCAAAGGAAAAACCAATTTGGTTGTCAATAAGAGCCTGATCAATAGATTCTACCTCCCTAGCTTGTTCAACATTATCGAAAGAATTTTTCTCTTCTTGCGAAGAAGATTGTTCTTGCAGTTGAGTGATAGGATTTGCAATTGGTTCTTCGTTCGTGATTGAACATGACTGGATGGAAGGGATGGAAGCATCATAGAAGAGATTTAATGCCAATGACATGTCATCGAGATTAAATTTACAGAGGATATGATAGAATTTTGTCAAAAAGCCTTCTGAAGATGGATCGTCGTTGATTAGCGAAGTATGAAATTCTTCACATAATTGATCAAAATCATAAATTTCAAAAGCATCTAGAAACGCATATACAAATTGAAACCAATAAAAAATGTGACATGCTGGAAAGGATTCAAACCATTGTTTGATTCGACCTCTAAAAGTAAAAGCGAACAGTCTGCATAAAACTCCTAAATCTGAGATGCCATGTTTGATGCATTTGCACCAAAACTTGTTAAGGTGATCTTTAGCAGATATATTGCCTTCACCATCAAAGGTGAGTTTGGAAAAGAGAGAGACTGTCTCATTGGGAACATTGGGTAATGAGAAGTTGAAAGCATGTTCCAACACAGTGATTTGGGGAGCCATGGGGGAAATTGAATACATTTAAAATAAAGGCTCTTACAAGGCCAGCTTGTCAGTCGGCCCTCCTTCTAGCGCCATTTGTTGACGGGCGAAATTGACCGTCCGTCAATTGGAAGAGTGGATCCGGGGTTGTCTAAATAACCCAAGCCATTTGGGATGAACCACCTTGACGGGTTTAGCGGCTCCGTTAGCCGATCTAAGTCCTAACAAAAGAAAACTACTCTAAATTAACTAATCTAAATGACAAACAAAATAACAATGAAAACAAACTAAATCTAAACTACTAATATATACAATCTATTAACTTAAATCATACAACTATAATTCTACAAATTTAAATGTTTAATTATTAACAGAATCAGCTTTAATTACAAATGTACAATTATTTACAAATTACAGATTTAAACTAAAACCTGCAAAACTCATTTGTAATATGTCCTAAGACAGCGAAACTATTATTTTTGGATTTTTATAATTTTATGAAAAAGAAATAAAATAAAACTAACTAAACTAAGCAAATACAATAATAACCTTATCTATAAATCTAAACTAATATATATATCTAACTAAAACTACTTATATGACACTAATAAACTAACTATTAAATAATAAACAACAAACTGACCTGAAGTAACGCTTCAGGTTTGTCCTGTGTATGATGGTTGGTTCATCTGTTCAGAGGGAGTAAACCCACATCGGATTATCCACGAGCTTCTCGTAAACAAGAAGCGGCTGTGCTCTTCTTATATTAATAACAGGACAAACAAGACATAAAAATAACAACAATCTTATGATTTATAAATGATCACAATAAGATAAATTTGTATGCAACAATTTATACTAAACAATTCAATTGATGAAAAAGATAAACCTGTATTCATTAAATTGAATTAAAGTGATTGTTGTATTTTCAAATGGGAGATATCAGATGTAGACAACATGTAAATAAAATCATATCATCATGCAATGAATTATGATAGCTAAAGTAGTCTATAATTAATTGCAAACTGATATGCAAAACCTGAAACAAAAGTTTGATATTTTGAAAGCGAAAGCCGTTACAAGACATCAACTTTTGTCTCAGTCTGAATCATAAATCCATAGTCTGGTTCTCTCCACAGTGATGATGATGGTTCCCATTAGAAAAAAAAACAAGTATTTAAAGACTTCTCACAGGGTAAAACATCCCTGTGGGAATTATCAAAACAGTTTACACAAAATCTGGGATGATATCCCAAGTCTGACTAAAACTAACAATCTTAAAACAAAACCAAATCTAAAGTATCTCCTAAACTGCTACAACAAGCCCAATTGATCATTGTAATTCGTATGCACCTGAAAGGGGACAAGAATAGACAATATTAGAAGATATTTTATTGATAAAATTGATAAAAAAATCTAATTTTTAAGTCTGGCTACATAATCTTGCGATTATGTAGCTGGTCTAAATCAAACACAGAATCATTTTAAAACCAATTCAAAACGCAAAGAATTAAATTCAAACTATTAAACAAGTATCTAATTGCTATTTGAAACCAAACGAATCATTCAAATAAAAAATTGTTATATTAATTTGAGAGAAAACAAGATTATGATCAATCGAATGATTACAGAGATACATGTACTCTGTTCCACTTGTTACCACAATTTCGGGTAAACATAATCGTATTGGATAACTCGACAGCAATGAAATTATTTCCATGAACCAATCCCAATAGACACGAATAATTCAAGTTGCTTCATCCATCGACAAAATCATTGTCGAATCCAAACGAAATCAACAGGATCATTTTTTCAAATTGATAGAACTATATTAAACAAATACAAACGATCTTGCTAGTCATGGCACACAACAATCACTTGCAAATCAAATCAAACAGGAACAAATCGAAACGGTTTGGGGCGATGAAATTGTTATGAATTAACATTGTTCCCATGATTTTAGCAAATAGATCTTCTGCACCAAACGAGAGTATTGATTCAATATAACACAGAGTCATTCCTGGTAAATCAAAGTCAACAGGGTTGTTTTGAGTTATTAGATTACATCGTATTTATCAACCCGGTCACTAATAATGACACATAACACATATAAAGGATCATACCAATTTAAGCCCACGAAATCATTCCAAAATCACACTATAAGAACTAAATCAGAGCCGATAGAATCCAACCACAACGAAATCGTACCAAATCAAAACATAACCGTGCTCTAATTTCAGCATAAAAATCTCGTATACAGGTCAGATGCAATCAAAATCTAAACGAAAAAAAACTCCATTGATCACATTAATTCAAACTAACAAACTTTTTCTAAAGCGAGCCATACCAAGTCAAAACCAATCAATCTCTTCTACTAAGCTGGGCACGACAAAATCGCATAACTAAATCATAACCACAGTTGATTTTAGCAGAAAGAATCTACTGTACAAGATCCACAACATAACCGTTTTTGACAATCAAACTATGAAAGAATCATTTCGAATAACGAACATAACTAATCGAAACCCAAAAACCAATTCATTATATTAATTCAAGCCACTCATAAAACGAAATTAAAATTGAAATTCATACCTGGACAATAAGAAACAACTTCGATTATGATAGTTTGGAATTGACGAAGGCTGTATCCGATTCGACATTCCCAAAAACAATCGAACCAGTGGTCTTCTGTTTCTTTTCAGTGGCTTGAAACCTGTTTCTTTCTCTTGTCAGCACTGTGATTTGGTCCTCTAACGATTTGATCTTTGACTGCAATAAGGGGACGTCATTGAAATAATGTTCTATCCACACATTGCATTAGATGCATGATGTTTTCTCGGGCTTAGAAAATGCAGGAGAGGGTTTGCTTAAGCCAACAGGGGTTTCATTAGGCAACTTGATTCCTGGGTAGTTGGGATTGTTTTTGAGGCAAGGGGGTAGATTAGAGACATAGTCGTAGGGTTGTTTGGATCATAGGCCATGGGAATAGGGGTACTCTTCTGCTAGAAAACGCTCGATATCAGAGTCTGATTCCTCGCTCAGGACTATGGGCTTTTGGTTGGCGTTTGGCTTAGGTTTATTCCAGGAAAGTCTCGATATCAATCGAGCATTCTTGTTACCCTTGTTGTCGACAGTAGGATTACCCTTGACTTTCTTATTCACAGGCTTCTTGACAGCCTCAGCCTTGTCTGTTATGATGTCAGGAAGGTCGATGTCAGGGCCAACCGAGGGTTTGGCAAGGGGGAGAAGAACATGAAATGGCACGGGTGGTCCGTCCATAGTCTCGCTGACCACAACCTTATCGATTTGAACTGACTCTAGATCAGCAAAACCATTTCTAGACAGAAAGGCTTGCCAATTATCGCCATGAAGGTTTAAATGATGAACGACGATGAGTCTAATCAAGCCATGGTGAAACAAGTTTCTATCAGCCTTCTCGCATTTGAACCTCTTAGCCATCTTGTAAAGACTACGCAACAAGTAAAATGGCATGTTCAAAGGATAACCCATGAAATTCATCAACAACCGAAGATGATACAAAAATACTAATCCATATTGACCTTCACAGGTCACAAATTGTTTTACAATCACCAAAAGATCGTGCCACTTGGGTTTAAGGGTGGAAATGGGCATACCTTTATCACAGGAGACAACCTTCCTTGATACGAATAGCAATGGCCACGATACTTCATCAACTTTGGAGTTTTTAAACCATCGCTGGCATGTAGCTGCCAATCCTGTGGCAGAGCTTATGAATTCTTCATTGAGTTCAAGCTGTATGTCACCTACTTTAGCCCTACACCCATCAAAGGTGAGGGCGAATTGTTGGGCCACCGTGAGGTTGAAGCCCTCGAACCTCTGTATAAACGCGAGCCAACCACTGTTCTCTAAATCCTTGCGGGCATTATCGAAAAGTAGCAGAGCTTGGCTACCGTTTGGCTCAATACGCACTACCGGTGCCATAGACAAGAGCACACGGTGGGCGAGGTGAACAGGCCAGGGTTTGAACACAGCATACGCAGGGGAAAAGTGCTCACAGGCTTAGCTAAACACTAGCAAAGGTGAACCGGGATAAGGGGAAACATTAATGATAGATCGTGCGAAGGTGGTGGAGCTATTTCGGCCCATGCAGAATAGTCATTACCCACAGTACAACCGCCGGCGCAAATCACTATTCAACCCACTATTGTATAGATTTAAAAATATGCCATTCAATCAACCAATGGAATCTATGGTAAGTGGATTAAACATTCGTGCGAGTAATAGTTATAGTTTCAAAACCAAAGCAATAAATCGAAATCGCTCCAAGGATTTGATCATATGGACTATGTGTTGTATGAAACGATTTATACCAAGGGTCTTACCACAACACAAATGTGTTTTCATGAAACCAATGTGTCAAGTGAATCGATCAAAGAACATATAAATCCAATCATGAATGCATCACAAACTCAATCACTCATAAAATGAAACTATATAATCGATCAAAGACTGCCAAATGAGTACAGATCAAGGGGTCTTGCCAACTGTATAATGATAAGTAAATTGGAAACGTAATGGGCATATCGATAAGAATGATCGCAACAATCCAGTGACGATTTTAATATGACTTCGAAAACCAAGTTTTCACGCTTGCAGTCGTGAAAACGAAAACAAACGTAAGTGTGAAATAGCAGTGTCATTTTTATTCGAGAATTGCGACGAAAATCAAGGTTTGCAAAACACTGGTGTGGGCAACTCATAAGGATAGTAGAAAAATGTGTATTGGCTGACAACAGAGTCCCGCATTAGAAAGCTAAGAGAAACAAAAATAGGCTATGACCATAATTGTTGGGCATTTCATCAACCACCTACTTGAAAATTATCGATATGCTAGCCTTCCTTTATGCCATATAGACCCAAGCTTGAAATTGATATACCATCAAAAGTGCTTTAATGACATAATCTTACCATAGCTTGCATTTGACATAAGGTTGGGTGTTCTTTCTCTCTAAGGTCAAGTTTATTTCTGGCATACCTTACTCCAATGATAATTTCCATTATTGCTTTGTTTTGTTTCGTTGAAGAACACATTTACAAAAATTGGAGCTCTATCAAAGACTCTGAACCTAAGGCTAAGGGAAGTCATTTTTTTGGAGCTTCTTGGTCTTGCAAGTATCAGCTCGCAGTTCACCTAGGGTTTTGTTTTTGAGGATTGCATGGACATCACCTGAAAGAGAGACCTTCACCTTCATAGTAGCAACATATGACATCCTTGAGTCATAGAGAGATGACACATTTCTCACCATTGTCGAGCCTATGATAGGTGCATAGCTACAGGAAAACTTGAAGATAATAAAAAGTCAATTAAATGATGATTTATTTACCTTTGTTATTGTGTAAATTTGTCATATGTGGAAAAAATATGCGAAATAGTCTAGGGTATGCCAAAAGGATGAGTACCATCATGAAATCGATGTGGTCCTTCCATTTATTTTGTTAAACAAGCCTATGTGGCTTTAGCTACCTATTGCTCTGCTTCTTTGACTGGGTCCACTTGGTCTCCATCCTTGCAACTCTATCTATGCCTTCACCTTTATCAAGTTGTAATTTTGAATGAAATGGTTGGGTGATGCAAGGGGAAGAATACCAAGCAATGACGAGTAAGAGTTGTGATTTGATCTGATAGGGGCCCTAACAAGCACATGAGGCATTCACACTGGAGAATTAACTTGGACATATAGACAATGAGACGCGCAATTAATTTATTGAGTCTTACTATGCACTTGTCTTCTAGTTTCATATTGCACTATATTAGTTCAATAATCTAGATATTCTTGTGACATTAGCCCATTAAGAACATTGAATTATTCAATTCATTAATAACACGCCTTCTTTTATTCCATACTTTTGTTCAGATTACTATGAAATCTAGATGAGGAATTCGATTGGTAATCCCATGTTAGTCGAGGTTTATATTGCTTAAAGAATAAGCCAACACCAAGATGTGAAATATTAAACCTCTTAATTTTCAACCTAATCACACCTTTTGATTAGCTTGAACCTAAAAACTTAGTTTAATGCAATATAATTCATGTTGTCTTTAGCGTCCATAACACCTAATAATCTTTTTCTTTGAAACAAAACTAAAATGTTATATATTGCTAAAAGCAACAAAAAAAAAACTATAACTTGTTAAAGAAAATAAATGGTAAGAATAAACACATCCTCACAACCAATCTATGATAATGATACATATATAGTGGTATTTCAGCTATCTCACATTGGACCTTCTATTTACTCTAAAATTGGATCAACTACATTGAAATGGGTTAGTTAGAAAATAAACTCAAAACACATAACAATTTTAGTAAATAGATAAACATAGCAAACAAAAACAAAAATATATAAATAGTTTCAACTCCCACTCTCAACTTAACTTAAAAGCCAAGGTAAAGACTAACTACTACACAACTCTCCCTTGTTTAAGGGAAACAAAAATATATAAATAGTTTCAACTCCCACTATCAACTTAACTTAAAAGCCAAGGTAAAGACTAACTTCTACACAACTCTCCATTGTTTAAAAATGGATTATCTTTCCTTTATCTTATCACATATGTGGGCCATGCCCTTTGTTTGAATCCCACATTAAGCATGTGTGCTCCTTCTTAGCGGGGAACTTCCAACTTAAGAGAACACGGTTTATCTTCGTGTCAATCACGTACCTCCTTTGCATTGATGGTTCTCGTCGTTTCCGGGACTCTGGCCTTCGGCGATTTCAAGTCTCAACAACCACAAGTCTCCGGAGGGAATCCTTCTGAAGTCCACGATATGGCGACACCTGTCTAACCTAGATCAATGGATGACATTTGCTCTGGTTGTTCGAGCTTCGGCTATTTCAATTCTCAAACTGAAAACTCCATGGTAACTCTCTCCAGAGCTCGTGATCTGGTGGCAAGTGTCCCCTCGCAGATCGACGACTATCAACTCTTCAGCTCTCCGGGCTTCGGCTGTTTCAACACTTCAACTTCTGCCTCCTTCTGGATCTCCCAACCCGTTGACATGTATCCTCTCTGGATCCAACGACCTATACCCTCCTTTCACAAATCGGGATTTCACGACTTGCGATTTCCAAGTTAACACTTCCTCCA
>ML813298.1:75090-89812 GCA_009831015.1 Picea engelmannii | reverse complement strand
TCCCACACACCTTATTGAATATATGTGTGGGATAAACTGGGTCTTTTCTCATAGACACAGTGCTCCCTTGCAAATTAATGAAGTTTATTTAAAGGGAAAAATTAGTTGACATATGGTCAAAACTATCTCATTGTTTCCATTATGGTGCCCTCTAATCGACAAAGTGAAGATTTGAATTTATGTCAACATTAGAACAATGAGTGTTTATATCATGAACCTCTATATGGATTAACATGACCATGAGAATATTAAAGTAGGAAAATATGAAGAAAGTCTTGAAACCTTTAATAACCCTCCACATATTGTAGACATGAAGATTGAGATGATGCACATGTGTGAAAGAGTAAATGTTTGGCATCGCCATTTCCAACCCCTCATTTTTAATCCTTAATGTTGTTGAAGAAACAAAATAAATTTCATGGAACTTAAAACATTGAATTGTTGCCAAAATTGTGCCCTCTAATCGACAAAGTGAAGATTGGAATTTATGTCAACATTATAACAATGAGTGTTTATATCATGGACCTCTATATGGATTAACATGACCATGAGAGGATTAAAGTAGGAAAATATGAAGAAAGTCTTGAAACCTTGAATAACCCTCCACATATAAATTGACAATGGCAATGTGATTTTGTTTCTTTTTCATGTGAGACACAATGAAAGGAAGGGTAATGCTCTAAAAAAATATTATAAAATGTTTGACATGGCCATTTCCAACCCCTCATGTTTAATCCTTAAAAATTATTATTGCATCTTCCCAAAAATTTATTTTTGCATGTTGCACCAAGTTTAAAGTTTGCACATTGCTTGGAAAAGATGCTTGCCACATGTCACATGTAACAAGACTTCCAAAGTTTCATATATCATGTCACAAGATTTTGGAAGTTTCATATTGCATATTCAAGTTCTATTTGTTGCCTAGACTCCATAGCCCAAGCACAAGGCACCAGGTCTTGCTTGCATTCTCACGTCTTGAATCAAGGAGTATTGAATCAATATATACCAAGTCTTATAAGAGAATCTGAAATTATCATTAAGTGTATAACAAAATTACATTCACAGATATATACAAGCCATATAAATAGCATTGTGTATATTATCAGATGAAAAAGTACCCATAATTTCAATGCATTATATGCATCATTACATGTTCAACTATATAATGTACATCTAACTGTCTTATAAAATTATTACATGACATCATAAATTTCTTTTAGTCTTATTTTATGCTTTCCAAGTCTTAAGTAATTCATCCATCTCCATGTCTTCGTTTACTGGGTTCTCTTCAACAATTGATGTTGTTTCAGTCCTTTCACGCCGAGTACATCTGGTCTTGTACCCACGGTGTGGATGCTGCTATGAGGAGCCATCACCTACAAAAATATAAAATATTAAATTTATATGGCCATTTTTTAAATATCATTGAAGTAGTTCATTAATATTAAAAAAAAACTCTGCAATGTAATTATTTACCTGTTCCTCTAGTCGACACCGTTGGAATGGTTATCGTCATGTTCACCTAATCTCCAGGTCGAGGAGGATCAACTATGACATTCTCTTCCATTGAAACGTCAAAATTTATAAGTACATAATTATTAAGTATATGATTAATATATAGACATTTTACCGTCGTGGGCCTCAGTCACGGGAACATCTTGGGGCTGCACCTCACTGGGATGGGGTTGCTAGGGAGCACCATGATCTTCTGGCTGCGTTTCATTATCAATGCTTTGTTGTCCAGTACTAATGGTTTCGTTGATAGTTTTTCTCCCCTGATTAAAACAAAGTAAGACATTAAATTATGGACGATATCAAACATTTACGTATTTTATAAGTAATGAAAGGTTAATGTGGATTGATTTTTATTTACCTTATCCCACAAATTGGATCTTGGGGTGTGCCCCATACTTTTTCTACGATCAACCGCAGCTTTATAACCATACTTGTAACCAAGTTGGAGGTCTTCCTTCGTGGTTTTAGTTCCGAAGTCGTTGCCCTGCATTGCATAAGGGTATGGTTTTTTAATGTTTTTGGCTGCAATTACCTGAAAGTTGTAAGGTGATACAAATAATATTCTTAATATGTTTGAGTACTTACGATTCGTGACTGTAACCTCGAGTAGCCGTCCTAGCCTAGCTTGTGTTTTCCATGTTTGGCAATCTTTGCTTTGGTTTCCTTTGAAGTGTCAGGAAACCTATCATCAAAATTTTCAAGTATGTTATATATAAACACACTTTTATTTAGATCTAAAAATAAATAAAGCTAGTATTGAAATCAAAATATTGTAATATACCTTGGTGTACCAGTTATTTGTTCTCCTGATTTTTTCAAAATCTTCTCTTTTGCATCATCAATGATTGCCTTCCACTCTCTCTCTGGAATTGAGGGAGGACACTCATACCTAGGATTTCCTATCAAGCTTCGTCTATAAACATACCGCATATATTTTAAATATTCGCCCACTACAGAGGTGACCGCTTTTTTATTGAACATGTCTACTCCAAAGAAGCCTTCAAGATAATCCATAATTTCCCTTTTGAGATTGGAATTATGGCAATTCCACCTCATCTGTAAGGTTGCCCCAAAAATCAACAAGGCCTTGCTCTCTAGGTGCCTATAAAAATGGTCCTTTCCTACACACAAAAGATATGATCATTAATTTAAAATCAATAATCTAGATGATTTATGTATGAGAAGGACAACATTAAACGATTAAAATATGAATTAAAACTACCTGGGAGTCTTGATTGTTGTAATGGAAGTCCATTATCGTCAACCAAAAATGTGCACAGAAGGGTCCCTGTTCTTGTCACACGTCTAGCTCCAAGAAATGAAACCATGTCAACCACAACACCATGAGCCTCATCTCTGCCACTATCTCTAAACTTTGATCGAGGTGTGGATGTTTGGCGGTGCATGTCATGGCTCCTATCTAAATTAGGTGTGGAAGATGGAGAAATAAATAGTACTCTAGCAGTTGTATGACCGTCTGCATCAGGACTCTGTAGCGTCTTTGTAGCACCACTACTACCAACATCGGGCTGAATAGGCTCCAAAAATGTATTTATAAAAAAGAAAATGTTTTTTCGTGAGATAATCTAAAAGTTAAAGAACAAAGTATCATAATTGAACATATGAGTACATAAAAAAAAAAAACACTTTAAATTATGGTTATTACCTTATATGTGTTAAGTTGTGACATAAGGAGCTTGATCTTTGCTTTGATGCCGGGAGTTTGATCTAGACAATCTAAGAAGCTAGCAAGCTCCTTGTTCGCTTTAATGATCTTTTTCTTTTATTAAGACCATCAGATCAACAGATGAATAAAACCCCTCCTCATCGACAGAATCATGATCAACATGGCCTGCGGACTACATATAATTTCAACAAAACAATGTTATTTCAATACAATTATATAAGCAAATAATAAAAATAACGTAAAATGAAAGTGGAAATTGATAATCATTTACATGTTCTGCAGCTGGCCCTTTTCCACGATCATCCTGCCACATTATAATATAATTAGAACCCCCAAATATTTAAAAAATTGTTAATGATAACAAAAAAACAATGTTAAAGATAATATTTACAACAATGTTAAAGATAATAAAAAAAATATAATGCAATAAGTAGAGGTTTCTTAAAGAGGTGTTGCATAAGAACCTACACACTATTAGTTAATGTTTCTATCTGATTCAAACGGTAATCCACTAATAACTCTTCCCCGGGAGATATCTTTTTTATTGCGCACAGGACTACCCGATTCTCTTCACGTCCCTCATATATGCAATTCGGTTGTTTGTTTGTTGTCCCGGGTTGTGTGTTGTTTATAAACCCTGCGATATTACCGGAAGCCTTAGGCCTTCCATCAATATAGATAGTTGCTCCCTTATTTTCATCCTTGTTTATTAGTTGTATATAATTTGCAGCAAGTGCATATCTTTGCATACATCGCATGTACCGGACCAGCCGCATCCAATCGCTATAATTGTAACACGGTCCGACATAGTCCATCATTTCAGTTACTGTATTGTATTTTACAATTATTCCATCCATGGAAAATATCCCTAAGCCATGCAGGGAGGACGGTGCAATGCAATGTCCTATTGTTGACAACGAAGTCAACATCTGTAGGAGTTAGTTCGTTAGGTACCCATTGTTTCACAAGATGTTTATACCTGAATGGAACCTCTATGTCTCCTATGCTCTCATCATCATAAGAGAATGATCCCCCTTCGACAAGAAAACATTTCATGCATCTACAAAATTTTATTCTGATTTTTTCACCTCTGGTCCTTGTTTTCTTATCATATCTACTAGATGCAATCGCATTTCCCTCTATTTGTCCTAACTTTCCTCTCTCGACGAAGAAATATATGAAAAGTACATGTTTGGTTGTACCTTCAGTTGCATGTGAACGTGTTGTTAGTTAGTAATCCATCATCATCCTAGTTCTAATTTATGAACTTTTTTTTCTATAATCAAAGTTCTAAATAAAATTTTTATATCTTTAGTTTTGGATGCACAATTAGACTAGGGTGCAATTACCAATATTAGTGGTCAACCACCTAATTTAATGTGATATCCCTCTTGATTTTGGACATATTAAGGACATATTAATGTGATAACACTAAGGACACGATAAATTTATCATATGGATCTAAGAAAAAAATAGTAGTAAGGTTGTTGTTTGTTGGATTTGTGTAAATTATAATTATTATAAGAAATGTCCATTGAAGATGAGGGTCAATGCTATGGAGTAAGAAATCCAACCATCAGTTGGTGTGTTGCAAATATTGGGTGCTTTAGTTGGAAATATGTCTAAGGCAAGCCAAGAGTAGAACTATACAAATATTAGTCTTGTTCAAGACAAGAGTAGACCTATACAAATATTAGTTTTGTTCAAGCCAAGAGTAGAACTATACAAATATTAGTTTTGTTCAATCCAAGTTGAAGAATAAGTTAGTTATGGAAATGGTTAAAAATAATGAAACCCACATTTTTATGTAGGAAGTAGTGGTTGTTAAACTCAATGTGCAGTTGAAATTGGTGCAGTCTTTTTTCAAGGCAGTAAGATATAGTAGTTAGTTGACAGAGACATGTAGAATTTAGTTAGTTTTTATGCCCTCGGGAGCAATTGGCCAAGAGTCCCCGAAATAGTTTGGGATGCGACTTGCAACTGGGCATAAATAGAATATCAAGACTCAAATTGAGGATCCGTTGACTTCGATGGATTACTGGGATAGGATTTTAGCTAGACACCCCTCACTCCCGGGTGCCATGCCTCGAAAGTTGCTTTACTCATTGGTTTCAACAACTAGTGTTTTTCTCAGTTTGAAGTAATGCAACATTTGGATTAAGGGGTACAATTTATGAAACCATGCCTCGAGAGTGGATGGATAATTTGGTCACCTAGTCCATGCCTAAACAAGCTTGCAACATCTCACGGAACTCAAAAATGTTGCTCCATTAGTCTTTTATGCCCTGAGCGGGAATTGGCCAAGAGTCCCCGAAATGGTTTGGGATGTGACTTGCAACTGGGCATAAAATGAAACCTGAGACTCGGATTGAGGAATCATCACCTCTATTGGATTCCTGGCATAAAATTTTAGCTAGAGCACCCCTCACTCTCGATTCTAACCCCTCGAAAGTTGTTTTTTTCATCGATTTCGATAACTAGTGCTTTGCTCAGTGAGAAGCAATGCAACATTTGGATTTAGGGGTCAAATTTACGAAACCATGCCTCAGGAGCGGATGGACAATGTGGTCGCCTAGTCCATGCCTAAACAAGCATGCAAAATCTCATGGAGCTCAAAAATGTTGCTCTGTTAGGATTTTATGCCTGGAGGAGGAATTGCCAAGAGTCCCCGAAATGGTTTGGGATGTGACTTGCAACTGGGCATAAAACGAAAATCGAGACTCAGATTGAGGAATCGTCGAATCCAATAGATTCCTGGGATAGGATTTCAGCTAGACGACCCCTCACTCCCAGGTGCCATGCCTTGGAAGTTTCTTTACTCATTGATTTCGAGAACTAGTGTTTTGCTCAGTTTCAAGCAAACCAACATTTGGATTAAGGGGTCCAATTTATGAAACCATGGATTAGGAGAGGATGGAAAATGTAGTCACCTAGTCCACACCTAAACAATCTTGCAGCATCTCACAGAAATCAAAACTGCTACTCTGTTAGGTTTTTATGCCCTCGAGAGCAATTGGCCAAGAGTCCCTGAAATGGTTTGGGATGCGACTTGCAACTAGGCATATAACTAATATCGAGACTCGGATTAAGGAACCTTCTACTACGATAGATTACTGGGATAGGATTTCATCTAGAGCACCCCTTACTCACGGGTGCCATGCCTCAGAAGTTGCTTTAATCATTGATTTCGAGAACTATTGTTTTGCTCAGTTTGAAGCAATGTAACATTTGGATTAAGGGGCCAATTTACAAAACCATGCCTTGGGAGCGGATGGATAATTTGGTCACCTAGTCCATGCCTAAACAAGCTTGCAACATCTCACGGAACTCAAAAATGTTTCTCTGTTAGTCTTTTATGCCCTAAGTGCGAATTGACCAAGAGTCCCTAAAATGGTTTGGGATGCGACTTGCAACTGGGAATAAAACGAAAACTGAGACTCTGATTGAGGAACTGTCGTCTCTGTTGGATTCCTGGCATATGATTTTAGCTAGATCACCCCTCACTCCCAGTTCCAACCCCTCGAAAGTTTTTTTTTCATCGATTTCGATAACTAGTGCTTTGCTTAGTAAGAAGCAATGTAACATTTGGATTTAGGGGTCCAATTTATGAAACCATGCCTCGGGAGCATATGGACAATGTGGTCACCTATTCCGTTCCTAAACAAGCATGCAAAATCTCATGGAGCTCAAAAAAATTTCTCCGTTAGGATTTTATGCCCGAAGGAGGAATTGTCAAGAGTCCACGACATGGTTTGGAATGTGACTTGCAACTGAGCATAAAACTAAAACCGAGACTCGGATTGAGGAACCGTCGAATCTGATGGAATCCCGGGATAGGATTTCAGCTAGATCACCCCTCACTCCCAAGTTCCATGCCTCGAAAATTGCTTTACTCATTGATTTCGAGAACTAGTGTTTTGCTCAGTTTCAAGCAAACCAACATTTGGATTAAGGGGTTCAATTTATGAAATCGTGCCTCGGGAGTGGAAGGAAAATATATTCACCTAGTCTATGCCTAACCAATCTTGCAGCATCTCACAGAACTCAAAAATGTTGCTTCGTTAGGTTTTTATGCCCTCGGGAGCAATTGGCCAAGAGTCCCCAAAATGGTTAGGGATGCAGCTTGCAACTGGGCATATAACGAATATCGAGACTTGGATTGAGGAATCGTCGACTCTGATGGATTCCTGGGATATGATTTCATATAGAGCACCCCTCACTCATGGGTGTCATGCCTCAGAAGTTGCTTTAATCATTGATTTTGAGAACTAGTGTTTTGCTCAGCTTGAAGCAATGCAACATTTGGACTAAGGGGCTAATTTACGAAACCATGCCTCGAGAGAAGATGGATAATTTGGTCACCTATTACATGCCTAAACAAGCTTGTATCATCTCACTAAAATAAAAAATGTTGCTCCGTTAGTCTTTTATGCCATGAGTGGGAATTGGCCAAGAGTCCCCGAAATGGTTTGGGATGCGACTTGCAACTAGGCATAAAATGAAAAATCGAGACTCAGATTAAGGAACCGTCATCTCTGTTGGATTCCTAGCATAGGATTTTATCTAGAGCACCCCTCACTCCCTGTTCCAACCCCTCGAAAGTTGTTTTTTTCATTGATTTCGATAACTAGTGCTTTGCTCAGTAAGAAGCAATGCAACATTTGGATTTAGGGTTTCAATTTACGAAACCATGCCTTGGGAGTGGATGGATAATGTTGTCACCGATTCCATGCCTAAACAAGCATGAAAAATCTCATGGAGCTCAAAAATGTTGCTTTGTTAGGATTTTATGCCTAGAGGAGGAATTTCCAAGAGTCCCTGAAATGGTTTGGGATGTGACTTGCAATTGGGAATAAAATGAAAACTGAGACTCGGATTGAGTAATCATTGAGTCCGATGGATTCCTGGGATAGGATTTCAGCTAGATCACCCCTCACTCTTGGGTTCCATGCCTTGGAAGTTTCTTTACTCATTGATTTCGAGAACTAGTGTTTTGCTCAGTTTCAAGCAAATCAACATTTGGATTAAGGGGTCCAATTTATGAAATCGTGCCTTGGGAGTGAATGGAAAATATAGTCACCTATTCCATGCCTAAAAAATCTTGTAGCATCTCAAGGAACTCAAAAATGCTGCTCAGTTAGGTTTTTATGCCCTTGGGAGCAATTGGCCAAGAGTCCCCGAAACGGTTTGGGATGCGACTTGCAACTGGTCATATAACGAATATCGAGACTCGGATTGAGGAATCGTGGACTCCAATGGATTCCTAGTATAAGATTTCATCTAGAGCATCCCTCACTCACAGGTGCCATGCCACAGAAGTTTATTTAATCATTGATTTCGAGAACTAGTGTTTTGCTCAGTTTGAAGCAATGCAGCATTTGGATTAAGGGGCCAATTTATGAAACCATGCCTCGGGAACAAATGGATAATTTGGTCACCTATTCCATGCCTAAAAAATCTTGCAGCATCTCACGGAACTCAAAAATGTTGTTATGTTAGTATTTTATGCCCTGAGCGGGAATTGGCCAAGAGTCCCCAAAATGGTTTGGGATGTGACTTGCAACTGGGCATAAAATGAAAACCGAGACTCCAATTGAGGAACCGTTGTCTCTGTTGGATTCCTAGAATAGGATTTTAGCTATAGAAAACCTCACTCCCGGTTCCAACCCCTCAGAAGCTGTTGTTTTCATCGATTTCGATAACTAGTGCTTTGCTCAGTAAGAAGTAATGCAACATTTGGATTTAGGGGTCCAATTTACGAAACCATACCTCAGGAGCGGATGGACAATGTGGTGACCTAGTCCATGCATAAACAAGCATGAAAAATCTCATGGAGCTCAAAAATGTTTCTTTGTTAGGCTTTTATGCCCGGAGGAGGAATTGCCAAGAGTCCCTGAAATGATTTGGGATGCGACTTGCAACTGGGCATAAAATGAAAACCGAGACTCGGATTGAGGAACCGTCAACTCTGATGGATTCCTGGGATAGGATTTCAGCTAGAGCACCCCTCACTCTCAGGTTCCATGCCTCGGAAGTTTCTTTACGCATTGATTTCGAGAACTAGTGTTTCACTCAGTTTGAAGCAAACCAACATTTGGATTAAGGGGTCCAATTTATGAAACACTGCCTCAGGAGCGGATGGAAAATATAGTCACCTAGTCCACACCTAAACAATCTTGTAGCATCTTGCGAAACTCAAAAATGTTTCTCCGTTAGTCTTTTATGCCCTGAGCGGGAATTGGCCAAGAGTCCCCGAAATGGTTTGGGATACGACTTGCAACTGGTCATAAAATGAAAACCGAGACTCTGATTGAGGAACTGTCGTCTCTATTGGATTCCTGGCATGGGATTTTAGCTATATCACCCCTCACTCTCGGTTCCAACCCCTTGGAAGTTGTTTTTTTCATCGATTTCGATAACTAGTGCTTTGCTCAGTAAGAAGCAATGCAACATTTGGATTTAGGGGTCTAATTTACAAAACCATGCCTCGGGAGCGAATGGAAAATGTGGTCACCTAGTCCATGACTAAAAAATCATGTAGAATCTCATGGAGCTCAAAAATGTTGCTACGTTAGGCTTTTATGCCCGGAGGAGGAATTGCCAAGAGCCCCGAAATGGTTTGGGATGCGACTTGCAACTGGGCACAAAACAAAAACCGAGACTCTGATTGAGGAACCGTCAAATCCGATGGATTCCTGGGATATGATTTCAGCTAGAGAACCCCTCACTCCTGGGTTCCATGCCTCAGAACTTACTTTACTCATTGATTTCAAGAACTAGTGTTTTTCTCAGTTTCAAGCAAACCAACATTTGGATTAAGGGGTCCAATTTATGAAATCGTGCCTCGGGAGAAAATGGAAAATATAGTAACCTATTCCATGCCTAAAAAATCTTTCACCATCTCAAGAAACTCAAAAATGCTGCTCCGTTAGGTTTTTATGCCCTCGGGAGCAATTGGCCAATAGTCCCCGAAATGGTTTGGGATGCGACTTGCAACTGGTCATATAACGAATATTGAGACTCGGATTGAAGAATCATCGACTCCAAATGGATTCCTGGGATAGGATTTCATCTAGAGCACCCCTAACTCACGGGTGTCATGCCTCAGAAGTTGCTTTAATCATTGATTTCGAGAACTAGTGTTTTGCTCAGTTTGAAGCAATGCAGCATTTGAATTAAGGGGCCAATTTATGAAACCATACCTTGGGAGCGTATGGATAATTTGGTCAACTATTCCATGCCTAAAATAACTTGTAGCATCTCATGTAACTCAAAAATGTTGCTCCATTAGTCTTTTATGCCCTGAGCAGGAATTGGCCAAGAGTCCCCGAAATGGTTTGGGATGTGACTTGCAACTGGGCATAAAACAAAAACCGAGACTCAGATTGAGGAATCGTCATCTTTGTTGGATTCCTGGCATAGGATTTTAGTTAGATCACCCTTCACTCCCTGTTCCAACCCCTCGGAAGTTGTTTTTTTCATCGATTTTGATAACTAGTGCTTTGCTCAATAAGAAGCAATGCAACATTTGGATTTAGGGATCCAATTTATGAAACCATGCCTTAGGAGTGGATGGACAATATGGTCACCTAGTCCATTCCTAAACAAGGATGCAAAATCTCATGGAGCTCAAAAATGTTTCTCTGTTAGGCTTTTATGCCTGGAGGAGGAATTGCCAAGGGTCCCCGAAATGGTTTGGGATGTGACTTGCAACTGGGCATAAAATGAAAAATGAGACTCGGATTGAGGAATTGTCGACTCTGATGGATTCTTGGGATAGGATTTCAGCTAGAGAACCCCTCACTCTTGGGTTCCATGCCTCAGAAGTTGCTTTACTCATTGATTTCGAGAACTAGTTTTTTGCTCAGTTTGAAGCAAACCAACATTTGGATAAAGGGGTCCAATTTATGAAACATTGCCTTAGGAGCGGATGGAAAATATATTCACCTAGACCACACCTAAACAATCTTGCAGCATCTTGCGGAACTCAAAAATGTTTCTCCGTTAGTCTTTTATGCCCTAAGCGAGAATTGGCCAAGAGTCCCCGAAATGGTTTGGGATGCAACTTACAACTAGTCATAAAATGAAAACTGAGACTCGGATTGAGGAAGCGTCATCTATGTTGGATTCCTAGCATAGTATTTTAGCTAGATCACCCCTCACTACCGGTTCCAACCCCTCGGAAGTTGTTTTTTTCATCAATTTCGATAACTAGTGCTTTGTTCAGTAAGAAGCAATGGAACATTTGGATTTAGGGGTCCAATTTATGAAACCATACCTCGAGGGCGGATGGACGATTTGGTCACCTAGTCCATGCCTAAACAAGCATGCAAAATCTCACGGAGCTCAAAAATGTTGCTCTGTTAGGCTTTTATGCTTGGAGGAGGAATTGCCAAGATTCCCTGAAATGGTTTAGGATGCGACTTGCAACTGGGCATAAAATGAAAATCAAGACTTGTATTGAGGAACCGTTGACTCCAATGGATTCCTGGGATAGGATTTCAGCTAGATCACCCCTCACTCCCAGTTCAAACCCCTCGGAAGTAGTTTTTTTCAACGATTTTGATAACTAGTGTTTTGCTCAGTAAGAAGCAATGCAACATTTGGATTTAGGGGCCAATTTACGAAACCATGCCTCGGGAGCAGATGGATAATTTGGTCACCTAGTCCATGCCTAAACAAGCTTGCATCATCTCACGAAACTCAAAAATGTTGCTCCTTTAGTCTTTTATACCCTGAACGGGGATTGAGGAACCGACGTCTTTGTTGGATTCCTGGCATAGGATTTTAGCTAGAGAACCCCTCACTCTCAGTTCACTCTCGGTTCATGATTTGATTCTAGTTTCCCTAAACGTTAGTTTTGAGGCTACATGTATTACTGTCCAAGAGGTTGGGAGAAAGAAGAGGAACCTCACTTATTTTCGAGAAAAGGGACACAACACTCCCTATTGTAGGGGAAGGATAGTATAAGAAGTAGCATTTATCAGATAGAGGGGGGATAAAAGTAGTCTTTGACCACTAATTCCAGAATGGGATCATCCTTTTTAAGCAGGAGAAGGACTAAAATATCTTCAAGTGAATTTTATATATTTCCATCAAGGACATGGACAATTCTGATGTGGACAATTTTGCATGGAGGCATTTCTTCCAGACCTCTTCATGAAAGATTGTGAATCTATGGTGCATGTACAAATATGTGAGATGTGGGTTTATGATAATATTTTGAATTTTCCAATAACATTCTCCATTGACCTTGTGTAAACCATTTTATTTGGTGTTTGCTGCACTAAGTGTAAAGAACAATGTTGGAGAATTATAAGACGTAAGTTAGGTATGAGCTATTTGTTACCTCTTTATTACCTTTTATTTTAATTGTGTCCATATTTTGTATTGATCAAATGAGGAATTAACCTGAAACTGATGCCATTAGACACAAACTCAATCCTAAGGCCAACTAAGGAGAAAAAACAACACACTCTAATTAATCTAGGAGTCAAGCATGCAAACAAACCTTCTCACAAAGAAGCGCTAGTTGGTGATGGAATCCAACATCGCAGAATCGATGCGCGAAGGGGCTGAGTTTCAGCGGGTTGGAAAGTTACGTTGACAACCTTCTTGACAAACTAACGCCCTGGTGCAAGTTACCTCACCGAGCAGTGGGAAACCCTCCAAGGAGTCCAAGTGAGTCTAACCAACGTCAATCCCAGGTACAACACCACCTTCTCTGTGTTGTCACCTTGTGTAGGAAGTCTAAAAGATTATGGCATCTATGGTACCACCTACTATACCAAAGCAGAGGGGGGACAGTTGACACCAAGACCAACAAAGCAGGGTTGATTACTCTGAGGGCCCCAATGCAACCTCGTAATTGATCCTTGTGTTAGAAGGGCTTCCCAAATTCAGTGATATAGCAACTAGATTTCACTCCCTAACTCAAGGCTTTATGTTTGTTTATCATCTTTGGAAAGTTATTCTCACAATCCTATTCCAAATCTATACACCTAAGCTAATATGTGTTTGAAGAGCCCTAGAAAAGTTGTTAGATAAATTTTAATTAGCGCTTGATTTTAGGGTGTTGTTACTTAAAGGAGTGGTCGTGAAACTGATGGCATTTTGAATCGACTCTTTAAACCATGCAAGAGGAAAATGAAATGCAAGAAATTCAACTTCGATGAAAACTAGCTATGGGGAGGAGCAAGAGGTTTTAAGCAAAGAAATAATTTCTTGATAGATTACTATGTGTAAAGTACTACAAAATGACCCAAATTTTAAAAATACCATGCAAATGTCATAGTTCACTTAGTACACCTATACAACATTGAATCAAATTTCATCATTTCTAACATAGTAAACTTTTATGATTATAGAGACCACCATACACATCTTGAATACTCATAAGGATCAAGGGGGATTCACCTTGTTGACCAATAACTTATCACGTAATTCATTCATAAAGGGGGTTTTTTAATTATGAACCCACATGTTGTGAATATATGGTGTGCGTAAAACACTGAAAATAACAATGTAATAAAGAAAAAATGATACAAATCCTTGTTTCATAAGAGGAATGTCACATAAGGATTTCAAAGTAAGATACAACATTCATTTACATGATCTAGGTTCCTATCCATGCCCCCCTTCATTGGACCAAAAGAAAACACGATTCAAAAATCCATCCTCTCCTCTTTCTAAGAAAACATGATTCAAATACATCCTCTCCTCTTTTTAGTCCTTTCAAATCAAGGACTATAATAATCACCTCATGCGGATAATTCATATGTATATAACATGTAACAAAAAAATATTTAAGTTATGGTAAAGTCATAGAATTTTGTATTTTCCGCCATATTAATTTTTTCTTGAGTTGTACAAATTGTGTAGTTTTTAGTGTTCTCTAAATAAGATGGTCTCTATCCCTATGGCCATTGATGGTCTCTCTTGATATGGTCCCCACAATCTAAGGAATACCAAGAAAACAATGTGTTGCATTTGTCAAGATAATACCCACAATGCATTTCAATGTTAGGACAATGAAAGAAACAAGCCAAAATATTAGACAATATATCACATACAAACAATAGACAAGAATTAGGTTGCACAGGGTGAAGAGGGGTTGGTGAATATATAGGAAGAGGTGGCTATGGTGAAAGAAGAAGAGGTTGAGGTGGTCGACATGGAGGATAAGGTGGATATTAAGAAGGTTTTGGTTTACCTATATTGGGAGCAAGAAAAGGGAAGGATGCACTTTTGTGAAAAACCCCTCAAATAAAACCTGGAAGGAAAGAAAGCAATATGTACTCATATTTGACAAGACAAAAATAATGTGTTAATGAATCCATATAAATTTTAATAAAATTGGATAAAGAAGAATAATTTTAAGGCTCTAGATGAATTTTTGGATCCATCAAGTGAGGAAGAATCCATATCAAGGATGATAGAATTGATGACTATATTGGATGCATCATGTTGTCGTTGGATGTGAAGAATGCTACTTGTCAGTTACCTTAATTTACCACCTCA
>ML813298.1:35383-75040 GCA_009831015.1 Picea engelmannii | reverse complement strand
TCCTTGTTGCCACCTCATCATCTAGTCCCTATGTCAAGTTGTCATTAGATGTGAAGAAGGATTAAGGGGTGAAGATGGGTGGATTAGTTAGCTATGGTTACCACTTGGTCCACATGTCATGTTTTCATTGGATGTGAAGAATGTCACTTGTTATTTAGACATGGTTTCCACCTCATCACTTGGTCCATGTGTCACATCATCATTGGATGAGAGGAATGCCACATATTAGTTAGCCTAGGCTACCACCTCATCACCTAGTCCATTTGTCATGTTTTCATTGAATGTGAAGAAGTTTGTAGGGACAAATATGGATGAGATGGATGGAGCATGGTGGATGATCTCTAAGGTGGATGACCATGTGCACGGTTGATGATATCTAATACAAAAAATGATTTTTATAATGTTGGTATATAACTTCCTATATTTTATTGTATAGATTTTATTTGAGGATTTCCTTAATAAGTGGACAAACTCAACCTTTATGGTGAGTCTATTTTTCGATGAGGCAAAATTCTGCCTCCAATCTACTCATTTTCTCGAAATTCTAACAATGTGGTTTATCTCAATATGAGCCAAAACTCTTAATAAAAAAATTCAATAGTCAAAATTCACATGTCTTTACCTATGTTTGAAATCAACAATAATACTTATGAAAAGTCTTAGATTATAAATTCCATTTCCAAGAGCTCATCTAGTGAATTGTTTACCTTTTGAGCTTATTTTTCTTTCAACATTTGTTTGAAAGATTACCTGTCTTGCCACAATGATGATTTGGATGGAGATTAAATCATTTTGTCTCCACATGGCCAACTTGATGACAATGTTGTCACTTATCAATAATTGTATCCATATGTATAAAAAGATAGGTGTGTTGAGTTGTTGATTTGCCATTAATAACAATAGACAAAATGGAATATCTGATCGTTGTCTCTATTTGAAAAATTAGCAAATGAGTTAAATCGAAATGCTTAAGTAGGGCTTGAATGCGATGGAATAGTGGTGAAAAAATATTCCCAAAACCTAGGTTGAGCATGGCTCCCTTTTATTAATTATCAAATACATGCAAAATTTGAGTGTGCAAAGGTTATACTTACCATTCTTTCCCACAGTCTCGCGCCTCCTTTCCCTTGACAGTCTCGAGCCTCCTTTCTCGGTCTAATCTTTCCCTCCTTTCCCTCGGCCTCAAATGTACCTCTCATGCCTCTTTTCCCTCGACAGTGGCATCTTAAAGAAAGCTCGCATTACCAAATCATGTCTCCTCAAATCGTATGGGTGCAGGCACTCGACACTCTCACAGCTCCTTTCCCGATATGATCAGTCTCGGATGACCTAGCCCTAGTCGATTAGAGTAAGCAGGATATGGATGACCAGACCCTTGAATAGAGTAAGTAGGAGATAGGTAACAGAGTCTCATTCCTTTGTCTGCTCGGTCTGCTCAGTCTCGGATGGGCTTGTTTGCTCGATCTCGGTCTCGGTCTACTCGGTCTGCTCAGTCTTGCCTTACCAAATCATGTCTCAGCCTCAAAGTGTATGGTGCATATGGGTGAAATTGAATTATGTTTCCCCCTTAAAAAAACCCGCTTTAATAATTAAGAAATCTACCTTACCAAACCCTCTCTCCGCCTCAAAGCATATGGGTGAAATCGAAGATTATTTTTACATTTGCATATTGAGTAGATTATATATAAAAAAAATAAGTAATAATTATTATAATTAAAGGATTTTAGTATTTGTTTTTTTAAATTGTATTAAGAAAAGATATTTACTCTTTGATTTTTTTATGAAGGGGTAATTTGTTTTAGTAATTATCACTATAAAAATTATGAAACTTTGGTGGAAAGATGGGAAAATAACCCATACATGAACCAATAATTAGTATTAAGGTCTAACAAGTTGGAAACAATGGCCTAAAGCCCTAACTAAACCTTCTCGAGCTCATGAACCACCATCGACAACTCCTAAAAACCATGACATGAGTCCTCTCTAGGTTGTCTTTGGCATCCAATTAGTTGAATATGGGTGACATTATGAGGTCTTCTTGATCATCATGGATGGGTCTTAGGTTCATGAATATAGTCCACTTGTATGCCAAAGGTCCACTTTAAAGGGTCTATGTTGTGGTTTAAGGCCTTTATTGTGGCACATTAGATCAATAATATTAATTTAGGGAATAATTCCCTATATTTCTCCCCCAAACCATGGCATGAGATCCACCTGTCGTGGAAAAAACCTTATAATCGACCCGATATCCCACTCTAAGGATATTTACCTCATATACAGGGCGTGTTTTGTGGTTAATTTGTAGCCTTGTGGATGGCCATTGGTCACTAGAATATGACATCTAGGTCCTACATTATTTATATAGAACCACAAAAAAAATCATCAGATGAAATCAATGCAATTTCTATTCCATATCTAGCTCAAGCACCATGAGAAAGTCCTTAGGTCACCACACAAGACCATGGATGTGTGAACAAGTGGTTATCAAGAGCCTTGAAAAAGTCCTCAAACCAACATAACATAACTTAATTGGCCTTTAAGAGGGATATGAGGCATAATGATTAGGTTTTGTACATTGAAAATGGGTGTAGAGGCATAAACATGGCAAGTTGGAAACAATGGCCTAAAGCTCTAACTAAACCTTCTTGAGCTCATGAACCACCATCGACAACACCTAAAAACCATGGCACGAGTCCTCTCTAGGGAGTCTTTGGCATCCAATTATTTGAATATGGGTGACATTATGAGGTCTTCTTGATCATCATGGATGGGTCTTAGGTTCATGACTATAGTCCACTTGTATGCCAAAGGTCCACTTTAAAGGGTCTATGTTGCGGTTTAAGGCCTTTATTGTGGCACATTAGATCAATAATACTAATTTAGGGGATAATTCACTATATTTCTCCCCCGAACCATGGTATGAGACCCACCTGTCATACAAAAAAACTTCTAATGGAACCCATATCCCACTCTAAGGATAGTTACCTCCTATAGAGGGCATGTTTTGTGGTTAATTCGTAGCCTTGTGAATGGCCATTGGTCCCTATAATATGACATCTAGGTCCTAAATTATTTATATAGAACCACAAAAAAAATCATAAGATCAAATCAATGCAATTTCTATTCCATATCTAGCTCAAGCACCATGAACAAGTCCTCAGGTCACCACACAAGACCATGGATGGGTGAACAAGTTGTCATCAAGAGCCTTGAAAAAGTCCTCAAACCAACATAACATAACTTAATTGGCCTTTAAGAGGGTGTTAGCGATGGAAGTCACTCCTGGATTGCTTGCAGGAGCAGAGCCATACACCCATCAGTTTTATGTCACAGTGGTTTATAGATGGGGTGACCAAATGGAAGCCAACTCAAAACAATATCATTCCAACTCTGAAACTAGGCTAGGCATGCATGAGTGAGTGAGGTCTTATATAAACTTCAGACAGTGAGTTGTAGTATATGGTGAAGAAGGGGGAAGACTTATATAAGAGAAAAACAGAGGTCTGGTACTAACATCAGGTTACTAACAGACTGTAGAAGAAGACGTTCAGAGGCAATTCAAATGCAAAACCAGAGAATACAATCGTGCAACAATGAACCTTTCATCATAACATAACTGCAATGATTCGCGAGAATCAGTCAATCACGAACTCTCTGGTGTGAGAGGAAAACGCAAGTGGGATAGGAAAGTTGTTTGTCATAAAACAAGAAATCTCAAATACAAATGCATACCCAGAATACTAGAATATCTGTCAAAACTTTACAGTAGGGAGCTCTGCTCTACCATCCATAGATACAAAAATGGCGAAAACACCTACATATACTCAAAACAACAACAGCAACAAAATCGAGACGCTGCATTAAACACATTGCATCTGCATGGCTTCTGACAATATGCAGCTGCAATCTCTGAATGATCATGCACCTATGGTAGATGGAATCGAACTCCTGACAGCTCCGTGGGCGAATCGACGTGCCTTTAATTCGTCGTCGGACTTTCCCATTATGGCGGAGGCGATGTCTAACCACCACCAACTACTTCAATAACTGCTTCATTGGGATTGAGGATGGCCCGACCAACTCGACACTTCTGTGACGTGGAAGACTCTATGCACTGCCACCTGGATTAGCTGAATGGCCTGATAAATAGGTGTGGAGGCTGACGCGAAGGATGGGGCGCATAACGGGAGTGGTGACGCCAAGACTATGAGGGTGAGACGAGAGATGATGAGGTGTGAAAGAGGAGGACATGCGGAGGAAGACAATAAGTGGAAGGAGGTAGGAGGTGAAATGTGATGGGCACGATAAGGCCGACGTGGAAGAAAGCAGGACAAATGGCGGGTGGTGAGTGGATGGTGAGGAAGGGCTAAAGGGAGCAAGCCCCATCTCACAGCCAGAAAGGGAATGAATGGCAAGGGGGAGGATGGTACAAAGATGATACGACAGGAAAGGAGCCCACAGGGTTAAATGGAGAAAGGCACCGGGAGTCTGGATCGCCTGAGCGTTGTTGATCTGGGCTCTCCAATCGCAGCCGTCGGAAAGATACACCCCGGATTTCGGACCCCCCCCTCCGCTTAAAGGTAGAAAGGCGGGGGGGGTCCAGAATCGCCTTGCGCGTCGTTGATCCGGGCGCTATGATCTTGGCCGTTGGAGAGCTGTGCCCCTGATTCCGAACCCCCCCCCCCTCCGCTTAAAGGTAGAAAGGCGGGGGGGCTCCAGAATCTAATGTACACCGTTGATCTGGGCGCGGATGCCTGCCGTCCGGATCTGCTTGCTGCTTACTGCGGGCGCATTTTGCATCCTGGACTTAGGATAAGTGGGTCTTTAACCCATTCCTTCGCACTTCGACCCCTTCTACAAGAAATATCGCTAACATTTGGCTCCATGGGGGATAGAGTCATCCCTGTGATGCTCTAAGAACACTTTTGCAGATTCAGTGCATTGTTGTTGGGCTATGGAGTCTTTTATTGAGCTGAAAAATAAAAACAATATTTACAAAGACACAAGAGCCGACTGCAACTCACAAAAAACATTTTTTCAAGAAATGCCCATTTACTGGGCCACCAAAAACTTATTTGCCTTCCAGATCCTGCAACTTGTAAGTGTTGTTTGAAAATACTTCGAGGATCTTGAAAGGCCCAAACCAAAGGGCATCAAACTTGCCATGCTTGCCTCTGTCCTACCTGGGTGCATCCCATTTGAGCACCAGATCACCTTGCTCAAACTCTTTCTTCCTGCTCTTCCTGTCGAACGTTTGTTTGATCTTCTACTGATGATCGTGGGCCCTGTTCATGACCTGTTCCCTGATCTGCTATATTTCCACCATCTGATGAATTCTTCTGACCATATGGTCAGGCTCTCCTTCAATGTCCTGGAGGAATTTCGCCACATATAAACTGAGTTGAGTGGGGAAAATAGCCTATGTTCCATAAACAAGTTGAAAAGGCAATATTCCCAAGGACTTCTTCGTCGTCATAACGCAAATTTGAGCTTCGAATCCCAGGCCCTTTTATTGTCTTCCAGTAATTTCTAATAAGCTTGATCATGCTTTTATTGGAAGACTCTGCCAGCCCATTTCCCTGAGTATAATAGGGAGTAGAGTGAATCAGTGAAATCTCAAACTGTTCACAGAACTTGACTAGAGGCTCAGACCGAAAAGGGGTGGCGTTGTCAGTGAAAATTTTGTTAGGACAACCAAATCTAGCTATGATATCTTCCAGGAAGATGATGATTACTTTGTGGGAAGTGCTCCTGGTGGGAACAGCTTCTATCCATTTGGTGAAATAGTTTTTCGCAGTCAGGATCCACCTGTGCTGACCACTTGAGGGAGGATGAATTTCTCCAATGAAGTCCAATCCCCACTGCTGAAAGGGTGCTGAAACTACTACAGGCTTTAATGGCAGAGACCTGAGCTGCTGCTTTCCTGAGAACTTCTGGAATTTGATGCAAGCTCTGATTTCTCTGCAAACATCAAGGAATAAAGTGGGCCATTAATACCCAGCTCAGAGGATCTTATGGGCTATGTTTCTCCAGAAATGATGACCCCCACAAAGGCCACTGTGGAAATCAAATGTAACCTGTTGGGCTTCTTGTGGGTCCAGGCACTTTAAAAATACCCCTAGAGGGTCTTTCCAGTACAGGGTTTGGTCAAGGAGGCAATATATGACCACCTTGAGCTTTAGAGCTCTTGCCTTGCTTTTCTCCATTCCATCAGGGGGCCTCAATTCTTGCAAAAAGTACAAGATATATTCGTACCAGGGGCATGTTGTTAGTGATAGGGCACCCTGAGAGTTCTTGTCGGATGACTTAGCCTGTTCATCGATGAAGTCAATCCCTAAAGCTTTGCAATTGGATTCAACTAGCAACTTGGCCAAACCTTGCCCCTTTATCAACTTGGTGGGCTTGATCACCAGATCAAACTCTAGGATCTTGGCGATCCATTTACCTCTCCTCCCGTCCATGTCTGGTTGTATAAGAATGTCCTTCACAGAGGTCGAAGGAACATATGCAGTGATTTTTGAGTGCAAGAAATAAACCCTGAAAGCCTTGAGGGCTTTCACCAAGGCATAAGCCTGCTTTTCCATGATTTCATACCGAAGTTCTGCATCTCTCAATGCCTTGCTGTAGAAGGCAATAGGTTTCTCTCACCCTTGATCATTTTTCTGCAACAAGACCGCTGCTATTGTATCACAAGAAGCAAAAGAAAAAATCAGGAAATCTTTAGAATAATCAGGACTGATTAGCACAGGTGCTTCAGTCAATGCTTTCTTTATCAAGCTGAAAGATTCCCATGATTCAGCAGTCCATCTAACTTCATTTTCCTTCCTGAGCATGGTTGTAATGTGTTTCACTAATTTAACAAAATTTGAAACAAATCTCCTCAGAAAATTAATCTTCCCCAAAAAGGCCTGAACTTCCTTCTTAGATCTGGAAAGTGATAGGGTATGAATTGCTTCTACCCTGCTAGGATCAGTTCTTACCCCTTTTGCTGATACTATATGACCTAACAGTTTCCCTTCGTTCATAGCAAATAAAGACTTCTTGGGATTTAGGGAAAGGCCAAACCTGCGACACTTCGAAAAGACTTTTCTCAGGTGGCTACAGTGTTCTTTGTCAGTCTTGGAGAAGACTATTATGTCATCCAGATAGATCACCACAAACCTATCTTTCTCCCCGATGAAGGCTGTGTCCATGGCTCACTGAAATGTGGCTCCTGCATTCATCAACCCAAAAGGAATTTTGGCATACATGAAGGTGCCCCAAGGGGTGGTGAAGGCCATTTTTTCTCTGTCCTCTGGCATGACTGATATTTGATTATACCCTGAAAACCCATCAACCATGGATATCCTAGCTTCTCCAGTTACCTTCTGCAATATGTGTTCCATGTTGGGCAGGGGATAATTGTCCTTTCTTGAGCTTCTGTTCAGGTTCCTGAAATCAACACAGAGCCTAATTTCTCCTCTCTTCTTCCTTACTGGGACCAAGTTGGCCACCCACTCGGAGTATCTCAAGGGGACAATGATTTGCGCATCCAACAACTTTTTTGCTTCCTTATCCATGACAGGCAGCAACATGGGATTTATTTGTCTCGGCTTCTACCTAAATGGCCTAGCTTCTTCTTTCAACGGGATCTTGTGCTCAATAACAGATGTGTCGTAAGTTTTCAGGTCTTCATATGTCCATGCAAACACATCGGCAAACTCTCTCAAAAACTCAATATATTCGGCCTGTTGTTCTCTGGTCAAACTGCTAGACAATTTGACGAACCTGGGCTCATGCTACGTGCCAATGTTTCATTCGTCTATGTCAGCATCTTCACTCGAAACACCACCCTTTACTGGCACGTCATTTCCATTAAAAAATCTTTCTAAAGGGATGAGTCCTCTCGGAATGTGATTGTTGGGCAGCTGAATGATTTGGTGATTCGCGATCTTATTTAAAAATACCCCAGGATGAGGGTCATTTTCCAGGTCGGGATTCTGGTCAATGTGAAAAGCAGAGAATTCGTCCACGGATTGTAGAAACCTTTCAATTTCCAGATCATATTCAAACACCTTCTAATGTTTGACATTGTCAGGTATAGAGGGCTTGTATTTTATCTCGACATCACTTTTTATCCCGGGCGGTAGAGGATGCTTGAGCGAACTGGCTGATACGGCTAGAGAGTCAGCTAGAGTATTTTCCCCCCTCGGAATGAAAGAAATGTTAAAAGCCAAGAAGAAATTATCCATCAGGTCCCATACTTCATTTCTGTAATTTCTGAGTCGGGGATTATTGGCGCGATAAGCCTTTCTTATTTGCTGAATAATCAACTCAGCATCTCCAAATATCGCTATCTCTTTGATTCCCATCTCCTTCGCAGACCTCATGCCCAGAATAAGAGCTTCATACTCTGCCACATTGTTGGTAGTTTCAAATTCTAGCTTGTATGAAAGGGATATGATTTCTTGGCAGGGTGATATAAAAACCACCCCAGCGCCCGCGCCTTCGACCGAAGAAGCTCCGTCGAAAAACATCTTCCACACGGAGGAGGTTGGAGGGAAATCCGAATAATCAAGACTGGGTTTCTTTCTGACCTGGTAAGACTCTTCAGGAGCATCAGTGAGCTGCAATAGGCTAGATCCCAAATCAGTGTCAATTGCAAAGATGGGGTGATTGGTGGGGTCCGCTTCATCACTGACAATGTAAGCCAGATGAGCTTCTCTGTATAGCCTCCTCTGCTCCCCTCCGAAAACCAGGATGGTGGCATACGTGAGATCCATCTGCAACGTTCCCCCGAGATTTTTAATCCATGATCTAGACAACAACATGCCAAATTTGGGGGGAACGTCAGCTACCACAATATCCATGACCACGCTTTTCATGGGCAGCTGAAACAAGGAAACCACCAGGTCTTTGATGACTCCCAGACATTGCACCCTCCTCGAATTGAAAGAGTACAAATCATGATAAGTCTTTGTTACTTCTAGCCTCAATTATTCCATAACTATCTTGGGCATAAGGTTATGAGATGCCCCTGAATCCATGAGGCAATTATGCAACACTTTATCATGTATGTTCAGGGATGTGTAGAAGGGAGGGGATGAATCATCTCTGTCTTCTACCATGGGCCCTAGGATGACGGTTGGCTTCTCATCTTGAAGGTTCACTGAATCAGAGGGAGGCTGGGGGAACTCGAATTGTAGCAGCTTGGAGAGGGACCTTTTGAAGTCTTCATTTTTAACTAGTTCAGACAGGGGTACAGGGATTCTAATCTTCTGAATTTCATGCTCAAAATTAAAGGAGGAAATTGGCTTAGGAGCTTCCCTTACCTCAGCGACAGGTTCTTTGGCTGTCGATGAAGCACTCTGAGCTCTCCTTTCTTTAGTCGAGGTTGCTGCAGCTTTAGGAGGCATATCTGCTATAAGGGGTTGATCTTGGACGTCAAAGTCTCCTCCTTTATTTCTTGACCTGAGATTGTATCTGTTAGAGGTGTGGCCGGCTCTCTCTCCCTTTCCTAACTCATGGATCTGAATGTTCATCCGGGATTTTTCGTATGCAGACTGAGTCAAATGGGGAAAAGGAGGGGCTTCCTCAATACAATGAATTTCGGGGTCGAATTCGTCTACCTCCTCTCTCTCCTCATGAGTAACCAGGTTATTTTGAAGAGGGGCTTGAATCCTTTGATTCTCTCTGTCCTTTTCCCTTTGTTCCCTTGGGAAGGCCTGTGGTCCATTGTTATTAGGTCTCCTAAAACCTCTATTGTCAACATTCTGGGGATTTCTGTACATGGGCTTCCCTTCTAATTCCCACTTTTCCATCTTGGCAGCAAGCGACTTTAGTGTTCTAGCTGTCTCATATGTCTGATGGGGCAGGGGAGAGGAACTGGATGAGGAAGCTTCAGGCCCGTTCTTGGACATATTTCTATCACCTGAGTTCCTGAGTCGATTGACAGCCAATATGTTAGATTCTACCTCTACGGCTGCATCTTGCATGTGGGCCAGCATAGCAGCTCTTCTCTCCCTGAGCAGTAGGCAGAAATCAGGATCAAAAGCGCTGGAGTAAGTGATCTTTGCAGAAGCTTCGGAGGGTTTTATCTCAGCAGGGATTCTGTTGTACATTTTATTAAATCTCTTGGAGAAGTCGGAGACAGATTCTCCTTCCTTTCTCTTCAATGACCCAAACTCTGTCATGTAGTACATGAAGTCTTTTTTATCTCCCCACTGTCTCAAAAAGGCATTATCTAAAGCTTCGATCTCGTCTATGGAACCAGGAGTCAGGGCCTTAAACCATTTTCTTGCCTCCCCTTGGAGACTATGGACAAAAATCCTCATCCATACGTCCGTGTGCATGATAACATTATCATCCGCGAAAGTATAAAATGTTGCTAGGTGTTCTTCTGCAGTTATGTCCCCTTCTCCTGTAAACTTAGGCAGTTGCTTGAGGTAACCATCTGCCGGGAGAGCATTGAGAGGCTGAGGTAACAAAAGGGGGGCATACCTAGCGGCTATAATAGCTTCCATTCTGGTCATAGGAGGTTTAGCGCTAGCCATAGGAATATTAGGTGGCGGAGAACTTGGAGGAGAAGGAGTTCGTGAAGGGGTTGCGGGAAATGAGTCTCGAAGTGGAGTGGGAAACAAGAGTGGGTTTAAGGAGAAATCTAATGAGCTCAAATCAGCATGTGCTCCTCCTAGTGCAGGAGTGGGGAAGTCTTCTGTGGTCGTGGGTCTACGCCAAGGTACAACTTTAGAGGAGAGGGGAGTGACAAGGATCTCTCCCTCCAATCCCAGACCAGGAGGGGAAAACTCAGCAGGAACACTCCCAAAATTCAGGAAACGAGAAACCTCTAAAGGAGGTCTATCAAGAAATTGAGGAGGAGGAAGAGGAGTTCTTACAAAAGGAGATGACAGATTACCTGTTTTGGCGGTAGAAGCTTCTTCTTCGGGGCCTTTCCTTTTCTGAGAACCACCTCTGGATCAGTTACAGGTGTAGCTAAGGGCAGCTGTGGATGTGACCGCGTATGTCTGCCTTTGGAAGCCACAATTAAAACAGTGGCTCCGCTCCAGTGGAGTCGTCACAATGGAGTCGCTAGGTGCACAGTAGAAATCTCAATATTTCTGATATCTGATGCACCTTCAGAATCAGTTGATCATTGTCGTTCAAACATGGGGAAAATATTCAACTTCTTCCCCGGCAACGACGCCAGAAAATGTTAGCGACGGAAGTCACTCCTGGATTGCTTGCACGAGCAGAGCCCGACACCCATCAGTTTTATGTCACAGTGGTTTATAGATGGGGTGACCGAATGGAAGCCAACTCAAAACAATATCATTCCAACTCTGAAACTAGGCTAGGCATGCATGAGTGAGTGAGGTCTTATATAAACTTCAGACAGTGAGTTGTAGTATATGGTGAAGAAGGGGGAAGACTTATATAAGAGAAAAGCATAGGTTTGATACTAACATCGGGTTACTAACAGACTGTAGAAGAAGACGTTCAAAGGCAATTCAAACGCAAAACCAGAGAATACAATCGTGCAACAATGAACCTTTCATCATAACATAACTGCAATGATTCGCGAGAATCAGTCAATCACGAACTCTCTGGTGTGAGAGGAAAACACAAGCGGGATAGGAAAGTTGTTTGTCATAAAACAAGAAATCTCAAATACAAATGCATACCCAGAATACTAGAATATCTGTCAAAACTTTATAGTAGGGAGCTCTGCTCTACCATCCATAGATACAAAAATGGCGAAAACGCCTACGTATACTCAAAACAACAACAACAACAAAATCGAGATGTTGCATTAAACACATTGCGTCTGCATGGCTTCTGACAATCTGCAGCTGCAATCTCTGAATGATCGTGCACCTATGGCAGACGCAATTGAACTCCTGACAGCTCCGTGGGCGAATCGACATGCCTTTAATTCGTCACTGGACTTTCCCATTATGGCGGAGGCGATGTCTAACCACCACCAACTACTTCAATAACTGCTTCATTGGGATTGAGGATGGCCCGGCCAACTCGGCACTTCTGTGACGTGGAAGACTCTACGCGCTGCCACCTGGATTAGCTGAATGGCCTGATAAATAGGCGTGGAGGCTGACGCGAAGGATGGGGCGCATAACGGGAGTGGTGATGCGAAGACTATGAGGGTGAGACGAGAGATGATGAGGTGTGGAAGAGGAGGACATGCGGAGGAAGACAATAAGTGGAAGGAGGTAGGAGGTGAAATGTGATGGGCATGATAAGGCCGACGTGGAAGAAAGCGGGACAAATGGCGGGTGGTGAGTGGATGGTGAGGAAGGGCTAAAGGGAGCGAGCCCCATCGCATGGCCAGAAAGAGAACGGATGGCAAGGGGGAGGATGGTACAAAGATGATACGACAGGAAAGGGGCCCACAGGGTTAAACGGAGAAAGGCAGTGAGAGTCTGGATCGCCTGAGCACCATTGATCTGGGCTCTCCAATCGCAACCGTCGAAAAGATACACCCTGGATTCCAGACCGCCCCCCCTCCGCTTAAAGGTAGAAAGGCGGGGGGGTCCGAAATCGCCTCACGCGCCGTTGATCCGGGCGCTATGATCTTGGCCGTTGGAGAGTTGCGCCCTGGATTCCGGACCCCCCCCCCTCCACTTAAAGGTAGAAAGGCGAGGGGGGCTCCAGAATCTTATGTATGCCGTTGATCTGGGCGCGCGGATGCCTGTCGTCCGGATCTGCTTCCTGCTTACTGCGGGCGCATTTTGCATCCTAGACTTAGTATAAGTGGGTCTTTAACCCATTCCTTCGCACTTCGCCCCCTGCTACAAGAAATATCGCTAACAGAGGGATATGAAGCATCATGATTAGGTTTTGTACATTGAAAATGGGTATAAAGCCATAAACATGGCAAGTTGGAAACAATGGCCTAAAGCTCTAACTAAACCTTCTCAAGCTCATGAACCACCATTGACAAAACCTAAAAACCATGACATGAGTCCTCTCTAGGGAGTCTTTGGCATCCAATTAGTTGAATATGGGAGACATTATGAGGTCTTCTTGATCATCATGGATGAGTCTTAGGTTCATGAATATAGTCCACTTGTATGCCAAAGGTCCACTTTAAAGGGTATATGTTGTGGTCTAAGGCCTTGATTGTGGCACATTAGATCAAGAATAATTCCCTATATTTCTCCCCCGAACCATGGTATGAGACCCACCTGTCATGCGAAAAACCTTCTTATGGAATCCATATCCCACTCTAAGGATATTTACCTCCTATAGAGGGCATGTTTTATGGTTAATTTGTAGCCTTGTGCATGGCCATTGGTCCCTAGAATATGACATCTAGGTCATAAATTATTTATATAGAACCACAAAAAAATTCATAAGATGAAATCAATGCAATTTTTATTCCATATCTAACTCAAGCACCATGAGCAAGTCCTCGGGTCACCACACAAGACCATGGATGGGTGAACAAGTTGTCATCAAGAGAATTGAAAAAGTCCTCAAACCAACATAACATAACTTATTTGGCCTTTAAGAGGGATATGAGGCATCATGATTAGGTTTTGTACATTGAAAATGGGTATAGAGGCATAAACATGGCAAGTTGGAAACAATGGCCTAAAGCTCTAACTAAACCTTCTCGAGCTCATGAACCACCATCGACAACACCTAAAAACCATGACACGATTCCTCTCTAGGGAGTCTTTGGCATCCAATTAGTTGAATATGGGTGACATTATGAGGTCTTCTTGATCATCATGGATGGGTCTTAGGTTCATGAATATAGTCCACTCGTATGCCAAAGGTCCACTTTAAAGGGTCTATGTTGTGGTTTAAGGCCTTGATTGTGGCACATTAGATCAATAATATTAATTTCGGGAATAATTCCCTATTTCTCCCCCGAACCATGGTATGAGACCCACCTGTCATGCAAAAAACCTTCTAATGGAACCCATATCCCACTCTAAGGATATTTACCTCCTATAGACGGCATGTTTTGTGGTTAACTTGTAGCCTTGTGCGAACAAATTTGTTTACGAGATCCGTGCAACTGTACAACCCTAATTATTATTGCCAACAAACTTAACCAACTTGCGATAGTATAAATTGGGTTCAAATGTTGGAGAAAGGAAACCAACCATTCTAGTACCCTTATGCTAGAGCATTATCTTGACAATTTAGCCTTGGATTTTTATGACTAGTTCTTTTTGTATAAACCCTTGTTTTTGGGATTGACTCTCTTTCTTAGACTCTAGGATCTAAATCCTTGTTGATTTTACAATGCACATATGGCAAGGAGTTTGAAGCGGAGTTGAAGTCTATATGTAGTCTAAGTAGGAGGAACCTGAACTCTACTGACAAAGATTATTTACATTTGTCTCTCTTGCGACGATATCAAATGATGCTTGGATTCATTTCATATTTGGATTATCAACTTGAAATTAAAATTTGATACTTTGCAAGCTAGTTGGACCTTCAGTCAAACACAAATATGAAATTTGGAATCATTAACATATCTACTAGAACATATGAAAAATAGGGTTTATGGTTTCCATGATGATATGATAATGGAAGAAAGTAGGTGTGTGAGTGAAATTTGAGTCCAGAAACCCCCCATATAGTTAAGGCATTCAAATAGTTTATCCACGTCAAATTGCAATGCATACAGATACAATTTGAAAAAAATTCAACGTTGGCCCCATTCACATGTCATTGTTGCCCGCCTCTAGTATTTTTATAGTGTTGATTAAGCAATCAACTAAAAAGAGGGATTTTTCATCACAACTATGACACAGATACATTGTATATACATTAATGAAGAACCTGAAAGAAAAATGAAGAAAGACTAACGAAAACTTAAAACTTGTGTCAACCTAATTGTGTACTTTGAAAGAAAATTAGGGTTTATAGTTTACATGATGAATTGATGATGGAATAAAGTGGGTGTGTCAGTCAAATTTGAGTCCAGAAACCCTACCATATCGTTAAGGCATGTGAATGTTCTATCCATGACAAATTTCGGTGCATACAAAAACTGTTTGAAAAAATTTCAACGTTAACCCCATTCACAGGTCACTATTGTCGGTGTCTATTCCTAATACAATTTTTGTTCCTCATTCCTTGTTCTGTGTTCCTCGATCCTCGTTCCATGTTCCTTGTTCCTCGTTCCTTGACCATGGTGTATTCCCCAAGATCCATTATTTTTTTACAAAACATACTAATGGCATAAAATGTCCCACAAAAAGACCAAATTAATATCTGCTACATAAGTCTTTTGTCTTTTTTCAAGGACTATGTAACGAATATCAATAATAAGAAGATTCAAATATGACCTAAGAAACATACAAATAATATTTGTCTTATGAACAAGATATGGTACTATCCATTTTGAGGTTTGGCATAGAGATTGTTCTTATAGACTACACTACATTGCACCATAATATAATACCTACACTCCTTGCAAACCATGTAACACCATTCAAATTAGACACAATATTCTTGCGACGAATTAGCTATACAATCGGCGAACTTTTTTCTTCGATAGTATAGCTAATCCGTCGCAAGATTATTTACATTTGTCTCTCTTGTGACGATATCAAATGATGCTTGGATTCATTTTATATTTGGTTTATCAACTTGAAATTTAAATTTGATATTTTTCAAGATAGTTGGACCTTGAGTCAAATACAAATATGAAATTTGGAATCATTAACATATCTACTAGAACATATGAAAAATAGGGTTTATGGTTTCCATGATGATATGATGATGGAAGAAAGTGGGTGTGTGGGTGAAATTTGAGTCCATAAACACTCCCATATCGTTAATGCATGTGAATAGTCTATCCACGTCAAATTGCAATGCATAAAGATACAGTTTGAAGAAATTTCAACGTTGGCCCCATTCACATGTCATTGTTGCCCGCCTCTAGTATTTTTATGGTGTTGATTAAGCAATCAACGAAAAAGATGGATTTTTCATAACAACTATGACACAGATACAATGTATATACATTAATGTAGAACCTGAAAGAAAAATGAATAAATATTGATGAAAACTTAAAATTTGCATCAAACAAATTGTGTACTTTGAAAGAAAATTAGGGTTTATGGTTTACATGATGAATTGATGATGGAATAAATTGGGTGTGTCATTCAAATTTGAGTCTAGAAACCCTCCCATATAATTAAGTCATGTGAATAGTCTATCCATGACAAATTTCAGCGCATACAGAAACTGTTTGAAAAAATTCAGCGTTGGCCCCATTCACAGGTCATTGTTGTCAATGTCTAGTCCTAATACAATTTATGTTCCTTGTTCCTGGTTCCTTGTTCTGTGTTCCTTGTTCTTTGTTCCTTGTTCCTTATTCCTCTTTCCTTGACCATGGTGTAGTCCCCAAGATCCATTATTTTTGTACAAAACATACTAATGGCATAAACTGTCCCACACAAAGACCAAATTAATATCCGCTACATAAGTCTTTTATATTTTTTCAAGGTCTATGTAACGAATCTGAATTCTAAGAAGATTCAAATAGGACCTAAGAACCTTAAGTTATTTCCCTAACCCTGGGTGACATAACTCTATCATTCAATAGTCAAATTGTTACATTTCATTGTCAGACATCATGTCTACTGAGGGCTTGAGCCACCACAAAGGAAACATACAAAGAATATTTGTCTTATGAACAAGATATGGTACTATCCATTTTGAGGTTTGGAATAGATATTGTTCTTATAGACTACACTACATTGCACCATAATATAATCCCTACACTCCTTGAAAACCATGTAACATCATTCAAATTAGACATAATATTCTTGCGATGAATTAGCTATACTATCAACGAACTTTTTTCGTCAATAGTATAGCTAATTCGTCGCAAGATTATTTACATTTGTCTCTCTTGCGACGATATCAAATGATTCTTGGACTCATTTCATATTTGGTTTATCAACTTGAAATTAAAATTTGATACTTTGCAAGCTAGTTGGACCTTGAGTCAAATACAAGTATGAAATTTGGAATCATTAACATATATACTAAAACATATGAAAAATAGAGTTTATGGTTTCCATGATGATATGATGATGGAAGAAAGTGGTTGTGTGAGTGAAATTTGAGTCCAGAAACCCTCCCATATAGTTAAGGCATGTGAATAGTCTATCCACATCAAATTGCAATTCATACATATACAGTTTGAAAAAAATTCAATGTTGGCCCCATTCACATGTCATTGTTGCCCGCCTCTAGTATTTTTATGGTGTTGATTAAGCAATCTATGAAAAAGAGGGATTTTTCATCACAACTATGAAACAGATACATTGTATATACATTAATATAGAAACTAAAATAAAAATGAATAAAGACTGAAGAAAACTTAAAACTTGCGTCAACCAAATTGTGTACTTTGAAAGAAAATTAGGGTTTATGGTTTACATGATGAATTGATGATGGAAGAAAGTGGGTGTCTCAGTCAAATTTGAGTCGAGAAACCCTCCCATATCATTAACACATGCAAATAGTCTATCCATGACAAATTTCAGTGCATACAGAAAATGTTTGAAAAAATTTCATCGTTGGCCTCATTCATAGGTCATTGTTGTCGATGTCTAGTCCTAGTACAATTTGTCTTATGAACAAGATATGGTACTTTCCATTTTGAGGTTTGGCATAGAGATTGTTCTTATAGACTACACTACATTGCACAATAATATAATCCCTACACTTCTTGCAAACCATGTAACACCATTCAAATTAGACACAATATTCTTGCGACGAATTAGTTATACTATCGACGAACTTTTATCGTCGATAGTATAGCTAATTCGTCGCAAGATTATTTACATTCGTCTCTCTTGCGACGCTATCAAATGATGCTTGGATTCATTTCATATTTGGTTTATGAACTTGAAATTAAAATTTTATACTTTGCAAGCTAGCTGGAGCTTGAGTCAAATACAAATATGAAATTTGGAATCATTAACATATCTACTAGAACATATGAAAAATAGGGTTTATGGTTTCCATGATGATGGAAGAAAGTGGGTGTGTGAGTGAAATTTGAGTCCAGAAACCCTCCCATATCGTTAAGTCATGAGAATGGTCTATCCACGTCAAATTGCAATGCATACAAATACAGTTTGAAAAAATTTCAATGTTGGCCCCATTCACATGTCATTGTTGCCCGCCTCTAGTATTTTTATGGTGATGATTAAGAAATTTATGGAAAAGAGGGATTTTTCATCACAACTATGACACATATACATTTTATATATATTAATGTATAAATTGCAATAAAAATGAAGAAAGACAGACGAAAACTTAAAACTTGCGTCATCCAAATTGTGTACGTTGAAAGAAAATTAGGGTTTATGGTTTACATGATGGATTGATGATGGAAGAAAGTGGGTGTGTCAGTCAAATTTGAGTCCATAAACCCTCCCATATCGTTAATAAATAGTAATATTCTATCCATGACAAATTTTAGTGCATACATAAATTGTTTGAAAAAATTTCAACGTTGGCCCCATTCATAGGTCATTGTTGTCGGTGTCTAGTCCTAGTACAATTTACATTCCGTGTTCCTTGTTCCTTGTTCCTCGTTCCTTGACCATGTTGTAGTCCCCAAGATCCATTATTTTTGTACAAAATATATTAATGACATAAAATGCCCCACACAAAGACCTAATTAATATTCGCTACATAAGTCTTTTGTCTTTTTTCAAGGACTATGTAACAAATCTCAATTCTAAGAAGATTCAAATAGGACCTAAGAACCTTAAGTTATTTCCTTAACCATGGGTGACATAACACTATCATTCAATAGTCAAATTGTTACATTTCATTGTCAGGCATCATGTGTACTGAGGGCTTGAGCCACCACAAAGGAAACATACAAACAATATTTGTCTTATGAACAAGATATGGTACTATCGATTTTGAGGTTTGGCATAGAGATTGTTCTTATAGATTGAACTACATTGCACCATAATATAATCCCTACACTCCTTGAAAACCATGTAACACGATTCAAATTAGACACAATCTTATTGCGACGAATTAGTTATACTATTGACAAACTTTTATCGTCGATAGTATAGCTAATTCGTCGCAAGATTATTTACATTCGTCTCTCTTGCGACGATATCAAATGATTCTTGGATTCATTTCATATTTGGTTTATGAACTTGAAATTAAAATTTGATACTTTGCAAGCTAGTTGGACCTTGAGTCAAATACAAATATGAAATTTGGAATCATTAACATATCTACTAAAACATATGAAATATAGGGTTTATGGTTTCCGTGATAATATGATGATGGAAGAAAGTGGGTGTGTGAGTGAAATTTGAGTCCAGAAACCATCCCATATCGTTAAGGCATGCGAATATTCTATCCACATCAAATTGCAATGCATACGGATACAGTTTGGAAAAATTTCAACGTTGGCCCCATTCACATGTCATTGTTGCCCCCCTCTAGTATTTTTATGGTGTTGATTAAGAAATCAATGAAAAAGAGGGAATTTTCATCACAACTATGACATACATACATTGTATATACATTTATGTATAACCTGAAAGAAAAATGAAGAAAGATCGACGAAAACTTAAAACTTGCGTCAACCAAATTGTGTACTTTGAAAGAAAAATAGGGTTTATGATTTACATGATGAATTGATGATGGAATAAAGTGGGTGTGTCAGTCATATTTGAGTCCAGAAACCCTCCCATATCATTAAGTCATGTGAATAGTCTATCCATGACAAATTTCAGCGCATACAGAAACTGTTTGAAAAAATTTCAACGTTAACCCCATTCACAGGTCACTATTGTCGATGTCTAGTCCTAGTACAATTTTTGTTCCTTGTTCCTTGTTCCTTTTTCTATGTTCCTCATTCCTCATTCCTTGTTCCTTGTTCCTCGTTCCTTGACCATGTTGTAGTCCCCAAGATCCATTATTTTTTTACAAAACATACTAATGGCATAAAATGTCCCACACAAAGACCAAATTAATATCTGCTACATAAGACTTTTTTCTTTTTTCAAGGAATATGTAACGAATCTCAATTCTAAGAAGATTCAAATAGTACCTAATAACCTTAATTTATTACCTTAACCATGGGTGACATAACACTATCATTCAATAGTCAAATTGTTACATTTCATTGTCAGGCATCATGTGTATTGAGGGCTTGAGCCACCACAAAGGAAACATACAAACAATATTTGTCTTATGAACAAGATATGGTACTATCCATTTTGAGGTTTGGCATAGGGATTGTTCTTATATACTACACTACATTGCACCATAATATAAGCCCTACACTCCTTGCAAACCATGTAACACCATTCAAATTAGACACAATATTCTTGCGACGAATTAGCTATAATATCGACGAAATATTTTCGTTGATAGTATAGCTAATTCGTCGCAAGATTATTTACATTCATCTCTCTTGCCACGATATCAAATGATGCTTGGGTTCATTTCATATTTGGTTTATCAACTTGAAATTCAAATTTGATACTTCGCAAGCTAGTTGAACCTTGAGTCAAATACAAATATGAAATTTGGAATCATTAACATATCTACTATAACATATGAAAAATAGGGTTTATGGTTTCCATGATGATATGATGATGGAAGAAAGTGGGTGTGTGAGTGAAATTTGAGTCCAAAAACCCTCCCATATTGTTAATTCATTCAAATAGTCTATAGCAATACATACATATACCGTTTGAAACAAATTCAATGTTGGCCCCATTATGTCAGTGTTGCCCGCCTCTAGTAATTTTATGGTGTTGATTAAGAAATCAACCAAAAAGAGGGATTTTTCATCACAACTATGACACAGATACATTGTATATACATTAATGTAGAACCTGAAAGAAAAATGAAGAAAGATTGGCGAAAACTTAAAACTTACGTCAACCAAATTGTGTACTTTGAAAGAAAATTAGGGTTTATGGTTTACATGATGAATTGATGATGGAATAAAGTGGATGTGTCAGTCAAATTTGAGTCCAGAAACCCTCCCATATCGTTAAATCATGTGAATATTCTATCCATGAAAATTTTTAGTGCATATAGAAACTGTTTGAAAAAATTTCAACGTTGGCCCCATTCACAGGTCACTGTTGTCGGTGTCTATTCCTAGTACAATTTTTGTTCCTTTTTCTTTGCTCTGTGTTCCTCGTTCCTTGTTCCTTGTTCCTTATTCCTCGTTCCTTGACCATGGTGTATTCCCCAATATCCATTATTTTTGTACAAAACATACTAATGGCATAAAATGTCCCACACAAAGACCAAATTAATATCTGCTGCATAAGTCTTTTGTCTTTTTTCAAGGACTATGTAACGAATCTCAATTCTAAGAAAATTCAAATAGGACCTAAGAAACTTAAGTTCTTTCCTTAACCATGGGTGACATAACACTATCATTCAATATTCAAATTGTTACATTTCATTGTCAGGCATCAAGTGTGTTGAGGGCTTGAGCCACCACAAAGAAAACATACAAAGAATATTTGTCTTATGAACAAGATATGGTACTATCCATTTTTAGGTTTGGCATAGATATTTTTCTTATAGACTACACTAGATTGCACCATAATATAATCCCTACACTCTTTGAAAACCATGTAATACCATTCAAATTAGACACAATATTCTTGCGACAAATTAGCTATACTATCGACGAACTTTTTTCGTCGATAGTATAGCTAATTCGTCGCAAGATTATTTACATTTGTCTCTCTTGCAACGATATCAAATGATGCTTGGATTCATTTCATATTTGTTTTATCAACTTGAAATTAAAATTTGATACTTTGCAAGCTAGCTGAACCTTTAGTCAAATACAAATATGAAATTTGGAATCATTAATATATCTACTAGAACATATGAAAAATAGGGTTTATGGTTTCCATGATGATATGATAATGGAATAAATTGGGTGTGTGAGGGAAATTTGGGTCCAGAAACCCTCCCATATTGTTAAGGCATGCGAATAATCTATCCACATCAAATTGCAATGCATACAGATACAGTTTGAAAAAATTTCAACGTTGGCCCCATTCACATGTCACTGTTGCTCGCCTCTAGTATTTTTTTGGTATTGATTAAGCAATAAACAAAAAATAGGGATTTTTAATCACAACTATGACACGGATACATTGTATATACATTAATGTAGAACCTGAAACGAAAATTAAGAAAGACTTAAGAAAACTTAAAACTTGCGTCAACCAAATTGTGTACTTTGAAAGAAAATTAGGGTTTATGGTTTACATGATGAATTGATGATGGAAGAAAGTGGGTGTGTCAGTGAAATTTGAGTCCAGAAACCCTCCGATATCATTAATTCATGAAAATATTCTACCCATGACAAATTTCAGTGCATACAGAAACTGTTTGAAAAAATTTCAACGTTGGCCCCATTCACAGGTCACTGTTGTCGGTGTCTAGTCCTAGTACAATTTCTATTCCTTGTTCGTTGTTCCTTGTTATGTGTTCTTCATTCCTCGTTCCTTGTTCCTTGTTCCTTGTTCCTCATTCCTTTACCATGGTGCAGTCCCCAAGATCCATTATTTTTTTACAAAACATACTAATGGCATAAAATGTCCCACACAAAGGCCAAATTAATATTTGCTACATAAGTCTTTTGACTTTTTTCAAGGACTATGTAACAAATATCTATTCTAAGAATATTCAAATAGGACCTAAGAACCTTAAGTTCTTTCCTTAACCATGGGTGACATAACACTATCATTCAATAGTGAAATTGTTACATTTCATTGTCAGGCATCATGTGTACTGAGGGCTTCAGCCACCACAAAGGAAACATACAAACAATATATGTCTTATGAACAAGATATGGTACTATCCATTTTGAGGATTGGAATAGAGATTGTTCTTATAGACTACACTACATTGCACCATAATATAATCCCTACACTCCTTTAAAACCATGTAACACCATTCAAATTAGACACAATATTCTTGCGACGAATTAGCTATACTATCGACGAACATTTTTCCTCGATAGTATAGCTAATTCGTCGCAATATTATTTAAATTCGTCTCTCTTGCAACGATATCAAATGATGCTTGGATTCATTTCATATTTGGTTTATCAAATTGAAATTAAAATTTGATACTTTTCAATCTAGTTGGACCTTGAGTCAAATACAAATATGAAATTTGGAATCATTAACATATCTACTAGAACATATGAAAAATAGAGTTTATGGTTTCCATGATGATATGATGATGGAAGAAAGTGGGTGAGTGAGTGAAATTTGAGTCCAGAAACCCTCCCATATCGTTAAGGGATGTGAATAGTCTATCCACGTCAAATTGCAATGCATACAGATACAGTTTGAAAAAAATTCAACGTTGGCCCCATTCACATGTCATTGTTGCACGCCTCTATTATTTTTATGGTGTTGATTAAGAAATCAATGAAAAAGAGGGATTTTTCATCACAACTATGACACAGATACATTGTATATACATTAATGTAGAACCTGGAAAAAAAATGACAAAAGACTAATGAAAACTTAAAACTTGCATCAACCAAATTGTGTACTTTGAATAAAAATTAGGGTTTATGGTTTACATGATGAATTGATGATGGAAGAAAGTGGGTGTGTCAGTCAAATTTATGTCTAGAAACCCTCCCATATCGTTAAGGCATGCGAATAGTCTATCCATGAAAAATCTCAATGCATACAGAAACTGTTTGAATAACTTTCAACGTTGGCCCCATTCACAGGTCACTGTTGTCGGTGTCTAGTCCTAATACAATTTTCTTTCCTTGTTCCTTGTTTTGTGTTCCTCATTCCTCGTTCCTTGTTCCTTGTTCCTTGACCATGGTGTAGTCCCCAAGATCCATTGTTTTTGCACAAAACATACTAATGGCATAAAATGTCCCACACAAACACCAAATTAATCTCTGCTACATAAGTCTTTTGTATTTTTTCAAGGACTATGTAACGAATATCAATTCTAAGAAGATTCAAATAGGACCTAAGAACCTTAAATTCTTTCCTTAACCATTGGTGACATAACACTATCGTTCAATAGTCAAATTGTTACATTTCATTGGCAGGCATCATGTGTACTGAGGGCTTGAGCAACCATAAAGGAAACATACAAACAATATTTGTCTTATGGACAAGATATGGTACTATCCATTTTAAGGTTTGGCATAGAGATTGTTATTATAGAATACACTACATTGCACCAAAATATAATCCCTACACTCCTTGCAAACAATGTAACACCATTCAAATTAGACACAATATTCTTGCAACAAATTAGCTATACTATCGACAAACTTTTTTCGTCGATAGTTTAGCTAATTCGTCGCAAGATTATTTACATTCGTCTCTCTTATGATGATATCAAATGATGCCTGGATTCATTTCATATTTGGTTTATCAACGTGAAATTAAAATTAGATACTTTTCAAACTAGCTGAACCTTGAGTCAAATACAAATATGAAATTTGGAATCATTAACATTTCTACTAGAACATATGAAAAATAGGGTTTATGGTTTCCATGATGATATGATGATGGAATAAAGTGGGAGTGTGAGTGAAATTTGAGTCCAGAAAACCCTCCCATATTGTTAAGGAATGTGAATATTCTATCCACATCAAATTGCAATGCATACAGATACAGTTTGAAAAAATTTCAACGTTGGCACCATTCACATTTCATTGTTGCCCGCCTCTAGTATTTTTATGGTGTTGATTAAGCAATCAATGAAAAAGAGGGATTTTTCATCAAAAATATGACACAGATACATTTTATATACATTAATGTAGAACCTGAAATAAAAATAAAGAAACACTGACGAAAACTTAAAACTTGCGTCAACCAAATTGTGTACTTTGAAAGAAATTAGGGTTTATGTTTTACATGATGAATTGATGATGGAAGAAAGTGGGTGTGTTAGTAAAATTTGAGTTCAAAAACCCTCCCATATCTTTAAGGCATGCAAATAGTCTATCCATGACAAATTTTAGTTCATACAGAAACTGTTTGACATTATAAGTAAATTATTTTAAGAGAATAATTCATACAAATTAAAATATTATATAGTCACGTACCTAATCCAAGCTCAACATCTGTGTAATCATCCTTATTCTATATCTTGATCTTCTTTGTAAAACTCGACATCTGTATCATCATCTGGTTCAAAAATGATGTTGAAAGGATTGATGATATCATCATCGTCATCAATGTCATTTTAGAGCATATTTTCATCGACATCATCATCAAGAATTGCAATATTGTCTCCTACACCTGGATCATGATATTCTTCGTCTTCTTAATCTGTCGACCCTCCATGATATTCCGGCTCAGTCTGATATGTCGAATCATCTTCTTCCTGTAAATGAGTATACTTAATTGGCCTTCCTCCTGGATCATATCTAACAACAAATGACCAATCCCTTTCACCTGGAACATTTGAGTAAAAGACATGTTCACATTGGCTTGGAAAAACATAGCGATCATTTCCTCTTTCAAACACCGTTTTTTTAATCCTTGGAAATCCGTTGGCATGTTGAATAACAGTTATTTCCTCATCGCGTTCATGCATTTGTAACCTATACCATTTGACATCGAACAGAACTAATTTGAAGGAATTAAAGTCACACTCAAGTATATCGTTTAAATACCCATAGTATCTTTTTTTAGATTCTCGAGGATGTCTGTCACTCCTAGAGGAAACATTAGTGACCTAGAATACTGCAGTTATCCCACTATCAGAAGTTTTCCTAGTTTCATCCAATTGTTTAATGTGAAATTTACGACCATTGCACCACATAGCCTTGTGGTGTTTCAACTGCAATATTTTAGATATGTAAAATATGCATTGTCAATTAATAAATTTACATATATTTATATAACTGTGAAAGTATCTGAAAAATACAGTACACATGTAGTCACATTAATATAATATAAAATAACTGAATAAAATGGGTGAATTTGCTTACCTGTGCATCTTTCAAACCATATGCTAAATTAATTTCCCTCTGCGTAACATTGGCATCTTCGTTACGACGAGCTTCTCTAACCAATTCAGACAGGAGTTGCCATGATAACCTACCTCCATTATGTTGTTTACATCTTTCAATCCATACATTCATCCAGTCAAGATTATTGGCAATGTATAAATGCAGTGCATCCCACTCTTGAGAAATTGAATCAAAATATCATTATTCACCAATATTAAATATTAGTTATAACGTCCAATATGAAGGTAATTATAAATATTAATAATTTATGAAATAAATTATAATAATATAGTAATGAGTATGATCATATACACAAAAAATGAAACTTTACATGTATTATTAATATAAATTTTCACAAATATTAATATATTACCTATCATTTTTTTCATTCTACTTTGCCCCAACAGATGCTCCCGATCTTCAAATTTTTTGATGGAGTTCACATCCCAAATGCGATCCACTGCATGCATAATTGGCATTGCTAATTTAGGAAGATGATGACTAATATACACCATGGATTGATATACCATATATCCTTCCACCATAGAACCCTCAGGACATGCTCTTTATCTAACCAATGCCTTCAATGATTTCAAGTGTCTCTCTACCATCCACATTGACCTTGTGTGAACAGGTCCACAAATTTCAATCTCCTCAACTTGGTGTATGAGGTAGTGTTCTTGTGCATTGAAAAATGTTGGAGGTATATACTTTTTCATTTCACACATTAGACGAGGAATTTCTCTCTTCTAATACTTTATATCATCTTCATGGATTTCTTTCAATGACAACCATCTACGTGAGATCATGACACAAGAAAATAACATGTTTCAACATAACATAATATAATATATTACATTACAAGTAAAACACGTGTCATTAAGTACAACAATAATTCAAAAGAACATTTTTCATATAAATCACAACTACTTACCTCATGTATTTTCCAAGATCATATGTAACTTGTATGACGTTGTTGTCAAATTCGTTTGGGAGAGATAGCGGTAGAACAAACTGTAACAAAAAAATGAATTGTTATTTGTTTCGATCAAAGTAGACAAGAAAAAATTTAAAAAATAAAAGATGTATAAGGCCAATATATATAAATATGTATACCAAAATTATTACCTTAATGAAGTTATGCCAATCATGTGTTTGTACCCTATCAAATTCACCTTTCTTCGTTAAGATATTATTTATGTTTGAAGCAAAACCCATGGGAAATTTAATTCTTTGAATGACCTCTTTTACATCATTGTTTTGTTGCTCTGTTAATAACCATGGAAGGTTATTTTGGTCTAGTACTCCATCTGATCTATTTGAATATCAGATCACACTTCACATTGCATGATTGGCTTCCTGAATGCCAGTACAAATTTTGACAATTTTTTCTTTGTCCCTCCTACCATCTACGATTTTCCATATCGTTTTAGTCACATTCTTCCCGATATGCATTGTATCAAACAAATGAGCTATTTTTAGCTCCTCATAGTAGGGAAACCTCATGAATTGAGCGGGATAACATTTAATTCCTCGTGGAATCTCATTATTAATACCTTCATGATGATTGCGGCCTTCATGAAGCATAAAAGAAATCACAAAAATAATTATCAAATACAGTAAAATAAATTCAATGAGTAAAATAAACATTCAAAACATTACATGATCTACAATACATTATGAAATTGAGTACCTTGACGATTTCTATTATATTCCAACCTCCATAGGTGAGGTGTCATTCTTCGTGGTTTTAAACCAGACTCTTCTTTCCCATTGAAAAGATGTTTTCGTTAAGGCATGTGAATAGTCTATTGTTGTCCCTTGACCAAGTTTTGAGGAACACTTGGTCATATTTGACCGGTTTTGGACATCGACACCCTGTCAAAGATGGAACGCCAGGCAAAGCAGAGAACACAGGATCTCGGCCCACTTTTGGGGCCCTTTTAGGGTTTTGGGTTAATATAATGGGAAAGGGATGTCGGCCCATGGGTTTACCCATGTTTAGGCCTATGTTGTAAAGTATAAATAAGTAGCTAGGCAATGTAAGAGGAGTCGATGGCTTAGTGCTAGTAATTAGATCTATGTGATCGAATGTAAATGCTATGTGCATGATTGTAAGTGGCTTGCAGACCTGAGTGCAAGTGTTGTAAGTGTTGGGTGCATGGATTGTAGGAAGGCTCTGTGCTAGATCTACTCGGGGAAGGAGGATCTGGCGAGGTGCACGCAAATCTCCTGTCCTATGCGGAGTACAAGTTGAGCTCTGTGTTGTAATCAAATTGACTGAAGCTAATAAAGAAGAAGAAGACTTTGTGGACGTAGCCCCAGGGTGGGGGTGAACCACGTAAACCTATGGGTCATGCTTTATGATGTTGCTTCCTTGTGTTTTCATTATCTTTCAAAGTGTTATGCCATGATTAGATAGATTTGATTATGCTTTGAGATTCACTAGATGTATATGAATAGTATATCTGATGTGTATGAGGATTCTTAGTGTTGATCTACAGGATCTAATATGTTTTGTTGTTGCTAAGCACCGAAATATCTTATATATGAGAAAGTCGTGCGATGTTCTGTCTTATCTGCGAAGTACAACAAGGGTGAATAAGTGATGAATGAATGATGCTAAGTGCTTTGTAAAGGATATAATCACAGATCTGTGTCTCAGTTAAGGTTCTAGACACCTGAGTCTTGCAACCACCCCTGCCTCTACCTCGGGTGACACTTCATCTGCTTCGCAGGTGTTGCCGAAAGGGCTGGTAGTTAGGGTTTTGTTGGTGCGCTCTTGAGCGTTGAACCCTGGGTCTGCCCTTGTGCCAACAAATGATTCTGTTTTCGGGACTTGAAACTGTGATTGTTTGGAACCGAGGAAGAAGAAATTTTGTGCAAAAGAAAGCTCTATGCGAAGATCTGATGCCCTAGTGCGTCGATTTTTACTCGACCTGTGAAGCTTTGTGCCAGGAATAAGGTCAGATCTGGAGAAAGGAAGATCAGATCCGAAGAAAAGAAGCGAGATATGAACACTCTATGCTCTAAGAAAAGTAAAAGTGGAAATTTATGAAAGAAAGAAGTCAGATCTACAAAAAAGAGGTAAGATCTGTAAGCTCTCTGCTCTAATAAAGGTAAGAATAGTCAAAAGTGTTTTAGATCTAAAAGCTTTTGTGCTCTGTAGAAGTAAGATAAGTGAAACTTTTTGTTTCTAAAGCATGGATCTAGGTATGTTTGATAGATTTTGTCCTCGCTTCAAAACTCAGGCATTAATAGATGAAAGAAAGTTTGATATGAATAGATTTGATAAGTATAATCATAGATATGTTATACCTATGCATAGAAAGAACGTATGGACTAACAAGTGGATGCAGGATCCTAGAAAGAGTTTTGTGCAGGATAACTACCACGATCCTAGTGCGCAGTACAGAAGAAGTTGGGGAACATTTAAACCAAAGAAAGGGTTAACCCTCTATTACAGTTGCAGAAGATCGGGACATCTTGCTAAGGAATGCCCTGGTGGAAGACCTAGTTGTTTATGTTGCAAAGCTTTGGACCATGAAGTGTTAGATTTCCCTAGAATGATTACTAAGCTTGAAAGAATGAATATGAATGAAGAAAACCTTGAGGCAAATCCAGAAATAGTAGAAACTTAGAAGCAATCAGAAAAGATATTGCTATAGATGAAAGACACATTGAATGACCACCAACATGTTAGGCTATCAAAGATCTTCAAAGAAAAGGAGCAAGTCGAAGCAAGAATAGGGGACTTCAACATTGAATGTATTCTTGATGAAGAAACACAAGTGAACATTATGCCAGAAAGAACTTGGGAAGCTATAGGAAAGTCCGCCATGATCCCCTCCCTAGGAGGAACAAGTTTATTTAGAGGAAAGCTAGTAAACCTATGTCGAAGTCTCGCCCGGATACCTATAACTGTCAATGGAACTTCGACAAAGGAAGACTTTGAGATTATTAAATTTTTTGAAGACAACGCCCCGTTTACCATGCTCATAGGAAAAGCTTGGATTGATAGATAACAAGTCAGACAAAAAGAGGAAGAAGCAGTTTTGGAACAAAAGAAGCAAGAGTTAAAAGACTTTATGACTAGAAGGATTGTGCACTTGATTGAAGAACAGAAGAGTAGATCACATATATTTAATACTAGAAACTCTGATGTCGAGGCTAAGAGAACACTAGAGGATTCGCAGAAGATTGAGTTACCTATTTTTGATACGCAAGAAGTATTATCCAAGAACCCTAGGAAAGACTTTCAACAACGCGAAGTAACTAAGACCACAGAAGATAAGCATCAGAATGGTAAAAGCATTACTGAGACGAAGCTCACTGGGAAGAAGGCTAGAAAGTTAAGAAAGAAAAGGGCTAATAATGTAAGGTTACAAGAGGTTCTAGAGGATACTGCACAGAAAGAAAAATTACAGAATTGGAACTTTGTTGAGATATCAGAACAACGACATGGGGTACTTCGCCATGATGAAGCAATATAGTCGTTAGGGCCGATATATCCGTTCGAATTCCACTCCGAACAGGCGGAAACGCAATAAAGTTTCTTCATACAACCATTGAAACATGCCATAACGGGTCGAAAAAGAGTTAATGAAGGATCATAATCGTTGCCAGCAAACTGTTACCAAGTTTCCCTACTTAGTCCATCGCACCACGCACCGAGAATACTTTTTTCTTAGTGAGAATTTGAGCACGAAACCTGATTTTAACTCACCCTGATATCATTGCCTTGTTCCCATACTATCACTGTAGTCTATGAATTCCTTTCGCACCCGAGCTAGCTGACCCAAGCTTGTATGTCGGATGAGCTCAACGCCGCTAAGAAAATCATTGAAGAAATTTTAATTGAATTAATGAATGAGAGAGTCATGTCGGAGCAAGGAATGTTTATAGGTGTACAAACATTGTCCTCGGGAGCATTTCTCGCTTCCTCCTCCACTGCTCGAGCAAGACCATCCCGACTGCCTTCGGAAAGATGATCTAAGCTCGGAAAGAACTTCGCCACTGTGAAGATGATCCCAAGTATCGTGCCTAAGTATATCCCACCACTATGAGGCACAGTGAATCAAGACACTATACCCATAGACTTCGACTATGTTGTGGTCATTCCGTACCTCTCAAAAGGGGTGTGCGCAGTTCATGCTGACCAGGATAAGCTCAGAGCGTTGAAATTTAGTGATTTTAACCTTGGATATTGCAAGGTTTACAGTATGCTAGCCCTGCACAAGTACTTAACTATCACAAAAGGAAGGAACCCAAAGATTGTCCCTCAGCAATGGACCCATAACCTCGTGCAGTCAACCCTCCGCAATGTAATGAAGATTCTGCATTTCGGGAGGCATCAAGAAGTGAATGCATGCATTAGATTGTTGTTGTCCTGCTACCACAGAGGATACTTATGGTTGGACCGCCACATCATGCTGGATCCGATTCCGATCAATTGGATCACAGGGCTAAGCATGCAGGGCCCTGACCCGTAAGATTTTTACCCTAGAAAGACCACAGATCACGTTCTCGCCCAGTGAATAAAAGACACATATGGCAATGTAGAGAAGGGCACGCAAGGCTACAAGGTAGCCTCCATAAAAAATGCAATAGTGCGCCTTGGTAGCCAGATGATTGCAAGGAAGTTAGTCCGCAAAAACAGACCCACGCAGGTGACTGGATTTGCAGTTGACCTCGTAGGGAAGTGCGCGGAGGGACTACAAATGAACTGGGCAAAGTACCTTATAAATCAACTAGAGCTTGACTACAGACAAGCATAGGACCAAGGGTATGAGTTCCACTTTAGTTGGTTTCTCATACTCATCACTTTCATCACTTGGGAGCTACCAGAAGGTGCCACTTTTCCAGAGATAGAACCCTTTGAACCACTGGCTATGAATTTCTATACATTATGGTACCCCAGTGACATGAACAAGCAGTGGCAGTCCAATGTCGTCTTCCACGCTTATTACAATCAATTGAAGAATTCAATCCAGTCTACACCACGCATCACACCAAACACACTTCATAGGTTTAGACCTTTTATCAAATTCAGCAAAGACCGCCACTTCACCTATATCACAGCACACGTTGATGAGCACAAACAACAACTCCAGTCATACTATAAGTTGATAGAATAAGACTTGGAGCATATTACCAAGGAATGGTCGACGGACCTCCTTGTTCCAGCGGACCCCGCAGAGATGTCCGAAGTGGATAGCCCTGAAGCTATGCAGAATACACCTAGACCACGCAAGACTAATAAGGACGTGGAAGTTCAATATATCCATAGCACATCCACGAAGACTACTTCGATCTCACCTGCGAAGGGAGGTGATGGTGAAGAACTAGGTGGCCCAAAAGTTGAGCAAAACAAAGGTGAGGTTACTCCACCTAGAGAGGAGGAGGAACCCTCCAAGAAAAGGAAGATTATCCCACCAAATCCCTCGTCCTGAAAGAAAGCTAAGGCCACCCGGACTACGTTTAAGACCACCCTCACACAGGATGACTTCGACTTCTTGATCGTTGCGCTGACTAATGTCTCACTAGAGATCGCAGAAAAGCAAGAAGAGAAGAAGGAGGAGGTATTCAGCTGGATCAAGGGTGAAGTTCAAGAAGTGCAGCAGGCACTCCAGTCTAGAAGAGCAATTTCTATGGTGCCCTTGACAATTGAAACAATAGGAACAGCTGATGAGCCCACCCAATTATGCCAGATCGCCAAGAAAGTTGAAGCTCACCTTCGACAAGCTCAAGAAGACACAGCGCAAGCCACCCAGGCTTTGGCACAGGCAGAGCACACTTATAGTACAACAGAGGAAGGCAGAACAGGAGCAGCTTGCCTTACAAGCAAAGTGGGAGGAGGAAAAAGCACAAGTACAACAGAGCAAGGACCAATTGCTAGCAGAGCAACTTGAGGTAATGGAAATAGTTCACAAAGCACTTCGCTCTGTGACGGTCATTGAAGTGCAAATTGAAGAACGTGTTACACAGCAGGTGGCACAAATTGAAGAAGTAATCCAGCAACTTCAACAATGCATCACAGATCTGTAACTTCGCACCGTGCTTGAGACTCCACAAGAAGTAAGAGACCTAAGGGAGGCAACTTCCTATAGCACAGTTGACAGATTAAAAACCTTGGCTTTGGAATGTAAGCAGTTGAGCGCTAGAAGCGCCCAGACTTATGAGAACCTCACAGAAAACCCATAATTGCAGACATTAGAAGCACATCTCCAAGAAGAAAAGCAGCATGCAGATACGCTACAGGCGTAGATGAAGGCCTTGACCCCAGTCAAGAGAATGAAGCGATTTCCAGAACAACGCACCACCCAACAACAAGTACACATGCTGCAAAGTAAAGTGATGGAAGTCTCTCAACGACTTCAACCCCTTCAAGAGAAAGCATGCCACCTATTCACTGAAGTTGATAGCTAGGTAGTCGAGCTTGAACAAGTTGTCATCACCACAGAACAGCGCATGGAAGGACCAGTAACAACACAATGATCCAGGAGTTCACTGAGAAAGAGGTTGTCGCACTACAGTAGGTCAAAGTAGCTCGAGCCAATCTCAAGACATTCGAAGTGGAACTGATTAGACCAAAGTGACTCGGCATGAGTCACAGGTGAGTGTTGGGGGCCTGTTGGCCCTTGACCAAGTTTTGAGGAACACTTGGTCATATTTGACCGGTTTTGGACATCGACACCCTATCAAAGATGGAGCGCCAGGCGAAGCAGAGATCATGGGATCTTGACCCACTTTTGGGGCCCTTTTAGGGTTTTGGGTTAATATAATGGGAAAGGGATGTTGGCCCATGGGTTTACCCATGTTTAGGCCTATGTTGTAAAGTATAAATAAGTAGTTAGGCAATGTAAGAGGAGTCGATGGCTTAGTGCTAGTAATTAGATCTGTGTGATCGAATGTAAATGCTCTGTGCATGATTGTAAGAGGCTTGTAGACCTGAGTGCAAGTGCTCTAAGTGCTAGGTGCACGAATTGTAGGAAGGCTCTGTGATAGATCTACTCGAGCAAGGAGGATCTGGCGAGGTACGCGCATATCTCCTGTCTTATGCGGAGTACAAGTTGAGCTCCGTGTTGTAATCAGATTGACCAAAGTTAATAAAGAAGAAGAAGACTTTGTGGATGTAGCCCAAGGGTGGGGGTGAACCACGTAAACCTGTGTGTCATGCTTTTTGCTGTTGCTTCCTTTTGTTTTCATTATCTTGATAAGTGTTATGCCATGATTAGATAGATTTTCTTATGCTTTGAGATTCACTAGATGTATATGAATAGTATATCTGATGTGTATGAGGATTCTTAGTGTTGATCTACATGATCTAATATGTTTTGTTGTTGCTAAGCACCGAAATATCTTATATCTAAGCAAGTCTTGCGATGTTCTGTCTTATCTGCGAAGTACAATAAGGGTGAATACGTGATGAATGAATGATGCTAAGTGCTTTGTAAAGGTTATAATCACAAATTTGTGTCCCAGCTAAGGTTGCAGACACTTGAGTCTTGCAACCACCCCTGCCTCTACCTTGGGTGAGACTTCATCTACTTCGCAGGTGTTGTTGAAAGGGCCAGTAGTTAGGGTTTTGTTGGTGCCCTCTTAAGCGTTGAACCCTAGGTCTACCCCTATGCCAACATCTATCCACGTCAAATTGCAATGCATACAGATATAGTTTGAAAAAAATTTAACGTTGGCCCCATTCACATGTCATTGTTGCCCGCCTCTAGTATTTTTATTGTGTTGATTAAGAAATCAATGAAAAAGAGGGATTTTTCATCACAACTATGACACATATACATTGTATATATATTAATGTAGAGCCTGAAATAAAAATGAAGAAAGACTGACGAAAACTTAAGACTTGCGTCATCCAAATTGTGTACTTTGAAAGAAAATTAGGGTTTATGGTTTACATGATGAATTGATGATGGAAGAAAGTGGGTGTGTCAGTCAAAATTGAGTCCATAAACCCTCCCATATCATTAAGGAATAGGAATAGTCTATCCATAACAAACTTCAGTGCATACAAAAATTTGTTTGAAAAAATTTCAACGTTGGCCCCATTCACAGGTCATTGTTCTCAGTGTCTAGTCCTAGTACAATTTATGTTCCTTGTTCCTTGTTCTGTGTTCTTTGTTCCTCGTTCCTTGTTCCTTTTTCCTCATTCCTTGACCATGTTGTAGTCCCAGAGATCCATTATTTTTGTAGAAAACATATTAATGGCATAAAATGTCCCACACAAAGACCAAATTAATATTCGCTACATAAGTCTTTTGTCTTTTTTCAAGGACTATGTAACAAATATCAATTCTAAGAAGACTCGAAGAGGACCTAAGAACCTTAAGTTCTTTCCTTTACCATGGGTGACATAACACTATCATTCAATAGTCAAATTGTTACATTTCATCGTCGATAGTATAGTTAATTCTTCGCAACATTATTTACATTCATCTCTCTTGTGATGATATCAAATGTTGCTTGGATTCATTTCATATTTGGTTTATCAACTTGAAATTAAAACTTGATACTTTGCAAGCTAGTTGGATCTTGAGTCAAATACAAATATGAAATTTGGAATCATTAACATATCTACTAGAACATATGAAAAATAGGGTTTATGGTTTCCATGATGATATGATGATGGAAGAAAGTGGGTGTGTGAGTGAAATTTGAGTCCAGAAATCCTCCCATATCGTTAAGGCATGCAAATATTCTATCCACGTCAAATTGCAATGCATACAAATACAGTTTGAAAAAATTTCAACATTGGCCCCATTCACATGTCATTGTTGCCCGCCTCTAGTATTGTTATGGTGTTGATTAAGAAATCAACGAAAAAGAGGGATTTTTCATCACAACTATGACACAGATACATTGTATATACATTAATGTAGAACCTGAAACAAAAATCAAGAAAGACTGACGAAAACTTAAAACTTTCATCAACTGAATTGTGCACTTTAAAAGAAAATTAGGGTTTATGGTTTACATGATGAATTGATGATGGAATAAATTGGGTGTGTTAGTCAAATTTGAGTCCAGAAACCCTCCCATATCATTAAGGCAAGTGAATATTCTATCCATGACAAATTTCAGTGCATACAGAAACTCTTTGAAAAAATTTCAACCTTGGCCTCGTTCACAGGTCACTGTTGTCGGTGTCTAGTCCTAGTACAATTTTTGTTCCTTGTTCCTTGTTCCTTGTTCCTTGTTCTGTGTTCCTCATTTCATGTTCCTTGTTCCTTGTTCTGTGTTCCTCATTTCACGTTCCTTGTTCCTTGTTCATTGTTCCTCGTTCCTTGACCATGGTGTAGTCCCCAAGATCCATTATTTTTGTACAAAACATAGTAATGGAATAAAATGTCCCACACAAAGACCAAATTAATATCTGCTACATAAGTCGTTTGTGTTTTTCCAAGGACTATGTAGCAAATCTCAATTCTAAGAAGATTCAAATAGGACCTAAGAACCTTAATTTCTTTCCTTAACCATGGGTGACATAACATTATCATTCAATAGTCAAATTGTTACATTTCATTGTCAGGCATCATGTGTACTGAGGGCTTGAGCCACCGCAAAGGAAACATACAAACAATATTTGTCTTATGAACAAGATATGGTATTATCCATTTTGAGGTTTGGCATAGAGATTGTTCTTATAGAATACACTACATTTCACCATAATATAAGCCCTACACTCCTTGCAAACCATGTAACACCATTCAAATTAGACACAATATTCTTGCAACGAATTACCTATACTATTGACGAAATTTTTTCGTCGATAGTATAGCTAATTCGTCGCAAGATTATTTACATTCGTCTCTCTTGCGACGATATCAAATGATGCTTGGATTCATTTCATATTTGGTTTATCAACTTGAAATTCAAATTTTGATACTTTGCAAGCTAGCTGGACCTTGAGTCAAATACAAATATGAAATTTGGAATCATTAACATATCTATTAGAACATATGAAAAATAGGGTTTATGGTTTCCATGATAATATGATGATGGAAGAAAGTGGGTGTGTGAGCGAATTTTGAGTCCAGAAACCCTCCCATGTCGTTAAGGGATGTGAATAGTCTATCCACATCAAATTGTAATGCATACAGATACAGTTTGAAAAAAATTCATCGTTGGCCCCATTCACATGTCACTTTTGCCCGCCTCTAGTATTTTTATCGTGTTGATTAAGCAATCAACGAAAAAGAGGGATTTTTCATCACAACTATGAAACAGATACATTGTATATACATTAATGTAGAACCTGGAAAAAAAAATGACGAAAGAGACAAAAACTTAAAACTTACGTCGACCAAATTGTGTACTTTGAATAAAAATTAGGGTTTATGGTTTTCATGATGAATTGATGATGGAAGAAAGTGGGCGTGTCAGTCAAATTTGAGTTCAGAAACCCTCCCATATCGTTAAGGCATGTAAATATTCTATCCATGACAAATTTCAGTGCATACAGAAACTGCTTGAAAAAATATCAACATTGGCCCCATTCACAGGTCACTGTTGTTGGTGTCTAGTCCTAGTACAATTTTCGTTCCTTGTTCCTTGTTCTGTGTTCCTCGTTCCACATTCCTTGTTCCTTATTCCTTGTTCCTCATTCCTAGACCGTGGTGTAGTCCCCAAGATCCATTATTTTTGTACAAAACATACTAATGGCATAAAATGTCCCACACAAACACCAAATTAATATCTGCTACATAAGTCTTTTGTATTTTTTCAAGGACTATGTAATGAATCTCAATTCTAAGAAGATTCAAATAGGACCCAAGAACCTTAATTTCTTTCCTTAACCATGGGTGACATAACACTATCATTCAATAGTCAAATTGTTAAATTTCATTGTCAGACATCATGTATACTGAGGGCTTGAGCCACCATAAAGGAAACATACAAACAATATTTGTCTTATAAGAAAGATATGGTACTATCCATTTTGAGGTTTGGAAAAGAGAATGTTATTATAGAATACACTACATTGCACCAAAATATAAGCCCTACACTCCTTGCAAACAATGTAACACCATTCAAATTAGAGACAATATTCTTGCAACGAATTAGCTATACTATCGACGAATGTTTTTCATCGATAGTATAGCTAATTCGTCGCAAGATTATTTACATTTGTCTCTCTTACAACGATATCAAATGATACTTGGATTCATTTCATATTTGGTTTATCAACGTGAAATTAAAATTTGATTCTTTGCAAGCTAGTTGGACCTTGAGTCAAATACAAATATGAAATTTGGAATCATTAGCATATCTACTAGAACATATGAAAAATAGGGTTTATGGTTTCCATGATGATCTGATGATGGAAGAAAGTGGGTGTGTGAGTGAAATTTGAGTCCATAAACCCTCCCATATTGTTAAGGCATGTGAATAGTCTATCCAATGCAAATTACAGTGCATACAGATACAGTTTGAAAAAATCTCAACGTTAGCCCCATTCACATGTCACTACTGCCTGCCTCTAGTATTTTTATGGTGTTGATTAAGAAATCAACGAAAAAGAGAGATTTTTCATCAAAAATATGATATAGATAAATTTTATATACATTAATGTAGAACCGTAAATAAAAATGAAGAAAGACTGATGAAAACATAAAACTTGCGTCAACCAAATTATGTACTTTAAAAGAAATTAGGGTTTATGGTTTACATTATGAATTGATGATGGAAGAAAGTGGGTGTGTAAGTCAAATTTGAGTTCAAAAACCATCCCACATCTTTAATTCATGGAAATATTCTATCCATGACAAATTTCAGTGCATACAGAAACTGTTTGAAAAAATATCAACGTTGGCCCCATTCACAGGTCACGGTTGTCTGTGTCTAGTCCTAGTACAATTTTTGTTCCTTGTTCCTTGTTATGTGTTCCTCATTCCTCATTCCTTTTTCCTCATTGCTTGACCATGGTGTAGTCCCCAAGATCCATTATTTTTTTACAAAACATACTAATGGCATAAAATGTCCCACACAAAGACCAAATTAATATCCGCTACATAAGTCTTTTGTCGTTTTTCAAGGACTATGTAACGAATCTCAATTCTAAGAAGATTCAAATAGGACCTAACAACCTTAAGTTCTTTCCTTAACCATGGGTGACATAACACTATCATTCAATAGTCAAATTGTTACATTTCATTGTCAGACATCATGTGTACTGAGGGCTTGAGCCACCACAAAGGAAACATACAAGCAATATTTGTCTTATGAACAAGATATGGTACTATCCATTTTGAGGTTTGGCATAGAGATTGTTCTTATAGAATACACTACATTGCACCATAATAAAATCCCTACACTCCTTGCAAACCATGTAACACCATTCAAATTAGACACAATATTCTTGGGACGAATTACCTATACTATTGACGAACTTTTTTCCTCAACAGTATAGCTAATTCGTCGCAAGATTATTTACATTCGTCTCTCTTGCGATGATATAAAATGATTCTTGGATTCATTTCATATTTTGTTTATCAACTTGAAATTAAAATTTGATACTTTGCAAGCTAGTTGGACCTTGAGTCAAATACAAATATGAAATTTGGAATCATTAACATATCTACTAGAACATATGAAAAATAAGGTTTATGGTTTCCATGATGATATGATGA